>JAVGWX010000005.1:96522671-96815171 GCA_036924085.1 Ariolimax columbianus | reverse complement strand
GAAGGAGGTTACTAAAATGATAGAAAAGGGGAGCCAGTGGACGTTATTTATCTAGATTTTACAAGGGCATTTGATAGAGTACCTCATAAAAGATTATTTCGAAAGTTAAAATCACATGGAATAGGTGGGGAAGTTGCCAAATGGATTGAAAATTGGTTAACTTTAAAGTTTAAAGGAGTACTCTGAGTGGTGTGAAGTGAAAAGTGGAGTGCCACAGGGCTCGGTTTTGGGACCGATTTTGTTCTTGATATATAAATGATTTGGACATTGATATGGGATCCATGATTGCAAAATTTGCTGATGACACAAAAATATGCAGTAGTATTTCATCTAAAGCAGAAGTGGATATATTGAGGTCAGATTTAGATAAAATTCGAGAATGGTCTGCGAGCTGGCAAATAGAGTTTAATGTAGATAAATGAACAGTCATCCACATGAGTAGATCCAATATGGAACATAATTACAGAATGGGAGGAACAATATTAGAAAGATAGATAAGGAAAGGGACCTAGGGGTTATATTAGATCATACAGGTAAGGTGAGTGAGCAAGTTCAGGTATCAGTGAAAAAGGCAAATGCAATGTTAGGTATGATAAAAAGAAATATTAAACATAGGAGCAAGGAAGTGATGTCAAACTGTATAAAGCATTAGTTAGACCTAGATTGGAGTACTGTGTACAGGTGTGGAGTCCTTATCATAGAGGGGATATAAATATGCTGGAAAGAATACAAAAAAAGAGTGACAAAGCTGATAGTGGGATTCCAGAATTACAGTGTTGCGGAAAGACTCAGAAAAACCAGTCTACAGTGTCTAGAAGAGAAGAATTCATGGTGAATTAATACAGGTTTTTAAGATGATCAGAGGAAGGGATAATTTAGACTATAATAAGATTTTTAAAATACAGCCACTCACAATAACAAGAGGGCATAGCTACAAGTTGACTAAAGAGAGGTCCAGATTAGATATTAGGAAATTTTTTTTTTAGTCAGAGAGTAGTGAATGCTTGGAATGCATTGCCAGGGTAGGTAGTGGAGGCAGGGATGGTTAATGCATTTAAGAATAAATTGGATGTGCATAGCTTTTAGAGCAAGGTGATGTAAATGCAAGTGGTTGTATACAGACTCTGCAGGGTCTTCTAAACCAGTATAAAGGCGTTAAGTTAAGGTAAAATATAGCAGGTATCGGATACAAGAACAGCCAGACTGAATAGGAAAGAGACAACCCTGAACTATATAGAGAAAAACTACCCAAGCACAGACTGGACTCGTGTATACACAGACGGTTCTGGAACAAACGCAACAGAAAATGGAGGGGGAGGGGAATAGTCTAGTCAAGTATGAAGTCACTCTTGTTGCCCTTCGAACATTGGGTAGTAACAGATGCTCCTCTCAAATCAATATGTTGGACTACTTTATTGTGCTCCAGGCTTAGGCTCAAGGATGCCTAACATTTCCATGCAATATTTCACCTTGTCACACAAGAGCATGTTATCTTAATTTGTTAATGTTTTGTCTGATGTCGAGTGTGTGTTTCATATCCATCTCCACTTTCTCTTCTAATCTCCAGCTGTGTTAGTTTGTTTGTCAGGAATTGAAACATACATGAAGTATGACATGTAGACATTTGGGGGGGATTTTGTAGTCTGAATAGGATACTCAATAACAAAATACAGGCTAACTACACTAAATGGCCAGTATAACCAAACTAAGTACAGGCTAACCAAACTAAGTACAGTAAGTACAGGTTAACCCAACTAAATACACTCTAACCCAACTAAGTACAGGCTAACCCAACTAAGTACAGGCTAACCCAACTAAATACAGGCAAACCAAACTAAGTACAGTAAGTACAGGCTAACCCAACTAAATACAGGCTAACCCAACTAAATACAGGCTAACCCAACTAAATACAGGCTAACCCAACTAAATACAGGCTAACCAAACTAAATACAGGCTAACCAAAACTAAATACAGGCTAACCAAACTAAATACAGGATAACCAAACTAAATACAGGCTAACCCAACTAAATACAGGCTAACCCAACTAAATACAGGCTTACCCAACTAAATACAGGCTAACCCAACTATATACAGGCTAACCCAACTAAATACAGGCTAACCCAACTAAATACAGGCTAACCCAACTAAATACAGGCTTACTTTAAGTACATGCTTAACTAAAAAGTAGAAAATGAACAGCAAAATTAATAGGATTATTCCAGTAATTAGCAAAACAAAGCCCTATTGATAAGAGATATTCCTGTGTACACACCTGTGCTCAAAATATTCACTTGACAACTTGATGGGTACAAGTATAGGTTGAGAAATATAGATGAGACAAGATTATCAAGAAATGGAGACAAGAAATGGAGCCATGCAGTTTAATTGTATACTATGAGGAAGACCAAGTTCTCAATAGCAAACCCAATTCTGCTGACAAACAAAAAATGTAGGTAATTACAATGTTTGAAGGCTGGTGCTGGTCAGTATACAAGATACATGGCAACAGGAGTAGACTCTCTCTGAGAAGTATTGACCAGATATATTCTCACATGAGTAAATTGGTGCTGGTCCCTGTCACCAGTGTCAGGTGCAACATATTGATAAACTCGTCTCCATAATGTACCTGGAAACAAGATAAACCTAGCTGATAAACCTAGCATTGCAACCATTAGGACTGAGGTCCACCTATTGAATTATTTCCTGGGCTATAAGAAGTACCAGTAGAATATGCTATCAACAAGAGAATTACGCATGATCGACAAACTCCTCAGTAGCTTCCAACAGCAGCATTACAAAATCCATGATCATGGAATAAGCATACATTTCATGTAGGATAAGCATACATTTCATGTAGGATAAGCATACATTTCATGTAGGATAAGCATACATTTCATGTAGGATAAGCATACATTTCATGTAGGATAAAGAGTGAAAAGACATTGAGAGGTATGCTCAGATACCCTGCTAGGACAAAACCAGAACAATCCTACATTACAACCTAAAGGCCTTCATCAGGACAACTAACAACTAATAAATCAAAGAAGGGATGATATAAGACTCCGTTGGGCGTCTGAGGCCCGTTATTTTGGTCGACCACAGCCATGACCCATTGCTGTGGCTTTGTTCCCGACCTCATCTAGAGTGGAGGTTGACATCTGCTGGACCCATACTGAGTGGGGATGGTCTCTTCTGCGCCTCCAGCAGGTTGGGGGAAGACTTCTGGCACAGAGGAACGACTTTAGTATCTAGTGGGCCAGGGTTTCCTGATCCAGCCATACAACATGACTGAACAAATAAACTCAGTGGCAGTCGAAGTGTTTGGGATTGGGTGAAGACCTGTTTTAGCAAAGGACCACGTTGCGTATGTAGCCATGCCACTGGATGACCTGAGATGAAAGAGGTATGAACACAAATGGCACTTAGTTGTTCTTCGTACGCAATCAGACGTCAACCTGTATTTGTTCGAAGAAAGCAGCGGTCATCCTGAGGCTGTCGACACTGCCATAGAACTTGTCTAGTGTTGCCACTGGTGATGGCCACATGTGCTTTCTCTGGTCCTTGTATGTCAGGCAGTTTTGCAGCAGATGTTCAGCGGTCATTTTACATGTACCATAAGTGCATTCGTCAGTGCCACCTATCTTCAGTTTATTGAATAGGTGGTACCTCAGTCTGTTGTGGCCTGTGCGGAGTCAGAAAATCACGACCTGCTCTCTTCTGTTCATCTTTTAATAGGCATCATTTTTTGTGTAGCCAGTATGTTCTGTTTCCAAATGGTACTTAGTTCGATTAACACACGAGAGCTACTCACTAGTAATCTCACGAGTGAATGTTTTACAAAATGTTTCATTCAGTTCCTCAGTCTATGAAAATTAATTAGTTTATAAGAATCAAGGGACATTACCTCCACCTGAGGAAAAAGCTTTCCTACAGTCTCAAACAAGGGGAGTAAGACAAACTTGATGAATCCAATCTGGGATGAAGATTTCGACACCTTTTCTCTGTCCATGAAAGGTGCAACTGGCAGCCCTTCCAACTTCTCAAGGTCACTCTAAAAATAAGTCCAGGTCATGTTATAATAACAGTATTTGGTTGAAACGTGAAATATATAAAACCAATAAATAAAACGCTCTGACATCAGTCTCATTTGTATCATACATTTAAAAGAGGTGAAACTGATAACATTAGTCCGTATTAGATACTGCTTTTGATGGATCAAGTGTCCGATACAGACCCTCCATTATACAGAGCGTCCTCCATTGCTGTTTCACATTTCCTAACAATGACAATCATTCACAACTGGGGAGAATCACAATGTCTAGATCAACGGGACACACCTAGGCCACAGACAATGTGACTAGGATGTGGCCAAGCCGCCAAGCCACCGGGACACAATGTGACAAAGCTACCAGGGCACACACATGGCCAAGCTACTGGGGCATGCGACTAGGCTACTTTTGGCATGATGTCACTAGGCTACCAGGGCAAGATGTGACTAACAAAGTGACTAGGCTACTGGGACACATTAGGCATGAAGATGGCAACCTCATGATGTAAGACAAAAAGTACCACAAACAATCCCTGTTTAATCACATACATGTCTTTTTACAGGCTTTCTGCAAGGAAGCCAGTTTATATTTAAACAAAACTAGAGAATGCGATGAATACTGCAATTAAATAGCAAGCATTTAAATTTCAGAGCGTGAAGGGAATTTTGTGAAACAAAACCATATCACTGGAATTGAGAAAGTTCTTGTATCCTATGTGGTACCAGTGCCAGCAAACAAGCACAGCGATCACTAGAGGCAACGGAGATATTTTACAGAAGAATTAAGAATTCTGTGGACTGCAAAGAAGACTAAAGACGCACTTCAATAAGCACAGACAACTCATTGCAAAAGTTAGATCTAGGCAAGCATTTTTATGACATTTTTCTGGCATGTTATAAGAACTGGCGGATTGAAACATTGTGACAATGTGTAAAATAGAAAGAGAAAGAGTGAGAGAGCAAACAAGAAAGAGCGAGCAAGAGAGCGAGATCAAGAAACAGCCGGATCAAGAAAGAGCCGGATCAAGAAAGAGCCGGAGCAAGAAAGAGCCGGAGCAAGAAAGAGCCGGAGCAAGAAAGAGCCGGAGCAAGAAAGAGAGCGAGCAAGAGCGCAAGCAAGAAAGAGCGCAAGCAAAAAAGAGCGCAAGCAAGAAAGAGCGTAAGCAAGAAAGAGAGTGAGTAAGAAAGAGCGAGCAAGAAAAAGAGCGAGCAAGAAAAAGAGCGAGCAAGAAAGAGAGCGAGCAAGAAAGAGAGCGAGCAAGAAAGAGTGAGCAAGAAAGAGAGCGAGCAAGAAAGAGAGCGAGCAAGAGAGAGAGTGAGCAAGAAAGAGAGAGCAAGAGAGCGCGCGAGCAAGAGAGCGCGCGAGCAAGAAAGAGAGCGAGCAAGAGAGCGCGCGAGCAAGAAAGAGAGCGAGCAAGAAAGAGAGCGAGCAAGAAAGAGAGCGAGCAAGAAAGAGAGAGCAAGAGAATGAATGTTGCATAGCCTGAAGGTATGGTACAAGGATGCTCAACAGATTATTCTTCTTCTTCATTCGTTCTCAATCTCCCGCTGCCTAACCTTGAAAGGGCTTAAGTAGCAGAATGTAGTTCACAGCTTGACTGCGATATTTGCACCTTTCGGTCCAACACATCCGACTTCAGCAAGCATTTTTTTTAGTACTGGGTTAGCATTCTCTGTTTGATCCCTTCTCCTTAGCCAGTCTACCCTGCTGCAGCCTGTTATCCAGGATCACCGCGTGGAGGTGTAGAAGGGTCTTGGCAGCTCTGGTTCGCTGGCCCTGACGCTAGCAGTCAGCTATGGGTCGCTGACCACTGCAGCTCATGCGCTGCTCAGCATCATGATCCCGCTCAACAGACTCGATAAATGCCATACGTTATAGAAGTGAGTCGACAGTCAGTCGATCCATGATTGCCAACGTCAACTGGCAAGTCACGTGATGTTAAATCAAATTGGCTGCGCACATTTCTATCTGAAAATATCCTTGAACCATTTGATGCCACTAATAACAGTTTTAGATATAACTAAAAGTAGGCAGTATAATTACCACTAAAAAGAAGTGATCAGGTGGACTATCTTCCAGTACCTCATTGGTTTTCAGTAAGCATTTATGTACACATGGCATTTGGTAACCATCATTCTCTGCATAGTTTTTGGCAAACTCTCTCTCCCTCTTCGACCGACCAATCTCTCCCCCCTCCCCCTCATTAACCCTTCCCATCCCTCACATCTCTTGCACTGTAAGAGTTAAACAGAACACCCAATTTATCAAGCGACATTCCTAAACAGTACTAATAACTGAGCTACATACCACACAAAATAGAAAACAAATTTGTATAAATATTTAAATTCAAAATTTGAGACCACATGCGAAATTTGACAACACAAAAATAATGAGTGATACAATAACAAGCAGATAAATAAAATGGCCCTGCAGCCTAGAATAAACAAAAATAGATCTTGTTTCTGTCATTTCTTCTTTTCTATCCGTCTCATCTCTTAGCTTCCAGCACCCATTCTTCGGATGCCGATGTGAATTCAGCAGCACTTTGACCCAGTGCCATGTAATGGTATCTACAGGCGTGCGTTAGTTATTGCTTAGTTTCAAACTAAGTGTTCCATTCATCTGGCCTCGGAGAAAGAATAATTTTTCTATCAGTTGAGCACATGGCACTCAAGATATTTCATTGTACTAGACCAGTTTTCTATGAGCTGTGGTTGTCAGTTCTCTTCCTCTTTGCCTTTCTCAATTACTAGTAGTAAACCAGGTACCCATTTACTTTTGGGTCAACAGAAACATGATAATGGGAGACATTAACAGGGGACTTTGAAAGAAGTATGCTTCTACCATTCAGCTTCTCACTCTTTCAGAATTTGAGTGTCAAATTTTAAATTTTCTTTTGGTTAGCAGCGATCATTTTCTTTTGTTATCTATTCCTAAGGGAACGGCGTGGCCTAGTGGTTAAGTGACACGGCTCACAATCCGAAGGTGCTGGGTTCGATCCCCATCACAGCACCGGTCGTTACCCCGGGGAAGCAAACCCTTAGAAAATGCAGGAGGAAGCAGACCCTTAAATAAAATGCATGCTGAAGTCGGATGCACTGGGTCAACAGGCGCAACATAAAAACCACAGTGCAACGCACACCCGCCTTGGAGAGTAGAGAAATAAGGTGAACGCAATATAAATTTAAAAAAAAAAAAAAAAAAATCTATTCCTATATCGTCAACTGGCTGGTGCTCAAAGTGGAAAGAATAGGCCAACTGCAGCTACATGCATGTAGGAGGCAACTAGAATTTTGCATGGGGCTAGCAACCCTTTCCTGTAAAACAAATTGAAATCACCACTGCAACCCCATAAGTGCTTTGGCACAGGTTTCCTAAAGGGAGTCAACTGTAGTTGTGGAGCTATGCTCTGACTGGAGTGTAATAAAGAAAAGAATGCCATGTCACAATAATAGTTGTCCATTGCAAGCAAAGATGACAAAAGCGGCACATATATGTAGTCAGATGTGACTATATATGACGAGTCCTATTTCAGCATTGCAAACTTTACAAAACTGAGGTAAAAGTGGGTCCCACGGCAACAATTGCAGTCGGGGATGAAAACTCTTCATGGACTAAGTCGCAGTCTTTGTGATGGCCACTTTCTTTCATTGCTGTTTATACCTTCCACAACTCATATGTCTGGTACCCATTTACAGTTGGGTTGACTAAAGGAGCGGTCATACCAGGAATGAATTACGGCCATATTTTTGTGTCTATGATTTCGAACCCTGGCATGGTGGGTGTAATCAGTCTTAGCAAGCCAGCTCACTGTCGACTAGGCTATACACACTCGACTTTACATTTCACAAAAGGTAAAAATACAATTTTGTAAACATTCCTGAACGGTTGGATATTCTTTTAAGTATCTTATCAGGACCAAGGACACTAAAAAAGGAAGGGTGGTAATGTATGCTCCACTGGTCTTTGTTAGTAATATGTATGCTCCACCGATCTTTGCTAGTAATATGTATGCTCCACCGATCTTTGCTAGTAATATGTATGCTCCACCGGTCTTTGCTAGTAATATGTATGCTCCACCGGTCTTTGCTAGTAATATGTATGCTCCACCGGTCTTTGCTAGTAATATGTATGCTCCACCGGTCTTTGCTAGTAATATGTATGCTCCACCGGTCTTTGCTAGTAATATGTATGCTCCACCGGTCTTTGCTAGTAATATGTATGCTCCACCGGTCTTTGCTAGTAATATTTATGCTCCACTGGTCTTTGCTAGTAATATTTATGCTCCACCGGTCTTTGCTAGTAATATTTATGCTCCACCGGTCTTTGCTAGTAATATATCTTCATTAGATATACTTGGCTGCCCAAATTACACAGCTGTCAGCGATTTTTCGATAATCCTAATGACATTTGTAAATTTGTTCTATCAAATCCAGTTAGTTTCTCACTTCCTCTGCTAAGGACTACTTAAATGCGTACAGCTCTTAATAACATCCACACTAAATATACAATTTAGTAATCTGGAAAGAAAAATATAACAAAAGCTGCAATCAAACACGTGTAATGACTAAAATACAAACAAAGGTTGTAAAGTTTCACATAAGAACATTAATAGACATATACTCATGTACCGGCATTGTGACCATGCGGGATAAATATTAAGCATTTAAAAAACAATATTCCAAAAATGCTATCACATTTATCCACCATTTAATCTGTCGCGCCTTGACTACTAATTGCGGCCGCTTTACATTATCCCGGTTTGTATCCCTTTTTTCACACAAAGTACACGCCAACCAATCCAGTTGGTTTGAGCCGACACTTTGCGTGTTTAGCTTTGGTAGTTTCCGTAGAAAATGATTTTTCTAATGAGGTTGCTTTATCCATGAACAACTCTTGATGCCTTTTACAACATCCACGGTGGTCCAGTGACCCTATTCTTTCTTTCCCAGTAAAGAACCCCAGGACATACTCAGAGATGACTGGGGGGGGGGGGTTCAGTTCTTTCTTACTGTCTATCCTTCATAAAAATAAGTCATGTGCCTATTTGCACATCTTAGTCCCAATTTTCAACATGCATGGAAGTACAGTTTGCCTATTCTTCCCTTGAACTTCCAGAATTTGCTTGGGGATCACATTCATTGCCGATACACAGCAACCGTTAAGGTAGTGCATTGGGCTGACATCACACAGGACCATGCTTCAAAACAGCCCTACATCTGCTGGATACAGTCTTCCTTTAAAAGGACCAAAACAGTGCAGGACAAACAAATGGTGAGAAAAAAAAACAAATGGTGAGAAAAAAACAAATGTATAAAATCAGCATGACTTACTTATTCTTAGGTGAAACTATAAACCCAGCTTGTATTTTATATATGATCATGGCCTATCTACCTGATTAAAGAACTCTTGTAAAAGACACTCTAACCAGGGCTCAGCTACAGACATTGGTCGGGCCTCGTTAGAAATGTCTGCCACCTTTACCAAGACCATCATTAGCTAAAAGAGGTTAAACCAAAACAAGGAAACATAAATTAAAGAAATGCAAAAAAAAAAAAAAAATAAACCACACAAAACCACATGAAAACACAAACAAATATAACCAGTTGTGAAAGCCACTCGTTCTGGATTCAACTCGTAACTCTTCTTTGATGCCGGTTAGAGTAGAGTTTGCCTTACATACCAATGCATACTTGAGGTGCTGGGTCCTCTTGGATGTAGTACAGTGTGAGGCTCACAACTAGTTGGGACATACTGCTATGACACAGCCTGTTTTTAAGGGTGCTAGACACTGACATGTGGTGAGGTCTTGTTTCAGCAAACCCTGATGCTACTCTTTGCTCCCCATATAAACTGAAAATATTCTATTTAGCAGATCCACCATTTTGGCATTGCAGGCAGTCTCACAGATCCTCAGTATTTGTAATCAACAGATATGGACACTGATAATTCCTATAACTTGGTTGTACACTCATTTGTTCTTGCATCCTGTATGGCACTTTTTTAAAATTTAAATTTTTAAAGATTCTACAGTAAGTGTATTCTTTAATCATCAATTTCAGTGTCATCGCCAAACATGCTCTCATTGGAGGATTTTAGTTTGTCCATTTTATTCAAATCCACATATTTCCTAATGATATAGCTTGAAGCTACTAACACTGAGTTCGTCACTCGAATTGTATCTGGTAGCTTACGGTAGTGACTTTTTCTATATCCCAGGTCATAGAGAAGGTGGGCATAGGATCTTATTGTTGCAGTGCCATTTCAGGCTTCTCAGCAGACTCTACAGTGATCAAACTGACAGTTCTTACTCCATTGTCAGGCTGGAATGAGATACTTTCAGATGGACATGGTAGAAGTCATGTGGGGTTGTGATCAGTATGTTTCCCCATGACACAAGACCACTTAGCACCCCAGAAGAAGTTATGTTAACCTTTTTTTTTATAGAATATTTGTTTACATCAAGGCATGTTAGCCATAAAATAGTTGGCAGAAACTACACACCTTAGGGTGCAGGTCAACAAATCCTCTCCAAGAAGAGATGTCCTGTGCTGCTTTCTCCAGTTCAAGATCCATTTTTCTTGCTTTCTCCAATTCAAGATCCATTTTTCTCACTTTCTCCAGTTCAAGATCTGTTTTTCTTGCTTTCTCCAGTTCAAGATCTGTTTTTCTTGCTTTCTCCAGTTCAAGATCTGTTTTTCTTGCATCATTCTCTAGGTCTCTTCATCAGTTGCTCTTTGGCCTTAATTTGTATTTTTTCCTGAGGGTTCCTGGCAGTGACTGCTTGGTTATATTAGCTTTAGGCTTTCACAGTTTGAAGTCTATCCAATATCACCTTCCTAAATTTGCACAATCCACATGGCTTTGTTCTGTTTATTAGCTCTTGTTTGAAATCTCCTCACATTCTCTTCACGTATTTTTGAGTCTACCTCTTTTCTCCTGAGGATTCCATGTAAGAGCCTATCTGGCTGTTAGACTGCATTCTGTTGTATAAGTCCTACGCAGCAGCTCCATTTAATTCACTTAATTTGTTGTTCCAATGGCTGTTTTCCCACGTCTTCATTTTTCACCATTTCCTGCCACTTTATGCCTATTATCCTTTGTAGGCATCTGTTAACGAAGAACTGGAGCCTTTGTTGTATGACCTTGGTTGTTCATGTCTCCGCTCCATACAGCAACACTGACTTTACATTTGCTTTGAATATTCTAATTTTGGTGTGAATCTTGATATCTCTGGATCCCCATATATTGTTTAGCGTCAGAAGTGCTTCTCTTCTCGTGCCTTTCCAATTCTGATCCTTACATCTGCATCTCCTGATGTGTCTATTGTGCTGCACAAATAGGTAAAGGTATCCACTTCCAACTGCTCTCCCTCCAGCATGATTGTTCTTTGTTGTTAGTGTTGTTTGCGTATATGGATGATTTCCATTCAATACTTTGTTCCATTATAATGCATAGCAAAGCTATATGATCTGTGCATGATCTTCCTAGGCAAAATCCTGCCTGTTCCTCTGAGCTTTTTGTCTACTTCAGTTTTTAAATCTGTCCAAGATGATCCTGTTGAATATCTTGCTGAATCTGTTGAATATCTTGCACGGCTTATCAAAGCCAGATACATGACCAAATGGGAAACCGAACATACTGGTTACACCAAAAACGATGCCTATTACCAGTTGAACAGAAGAGAGCAGGTCGTTGTCTTCAGACTTCGCACTGGCCACAATAGACTGAGGTACCACCTATTCAACAAATTGAAGATAGGTGGTACCGACGAATGCCCGTGCAAAATGACCGCTGAACATCTGCTGCAGAACTGCCCGACATACGAGGATCAGAGAGAGCAGATGTGGCCATCACCAGTGGAACTGCAAGACAAGCTCTATGGCAGTGTCGACAGCCTCAGGATGACCGCCGCTTTTTTCGAAAAAATAATGGTTACTGTCTGACTGCGTACGAAGAAGAAGAATATCTTGCAATGTAAAGTAAAAAGTAAAGTAACCCATAGCATTACTGCCGTAGGGGCGTAAGGTGTTAGCGATTTCACATTTCAAAGGCTCGGCTATATGAGGGCGGTAGCCATCTCCTCTCCCTCGCCGCTTTTACTTCCTGGACTGAACCGGTACCCATTTAGGGCTGGGTCGATCCAGGAGCCATTGCGCTTTGAAAAAACATTACCGCCTCAACTGGGGAATGAACCCAGGACCACTCAGATGCGATGCCAATGCGCTACACGGCTCCCTCCACAGCATTGTAACTCCCCTTTAATTGCTGCAATCTGCCAGGTCCTCCTCCTGAGGCAGTTTAATCAGAGATGCCCTTTCATTCTGTTCACACTCTCCTCTTCCCACATCATCTTGAATAATCCTTGCAATGTATCAGTGGCCTTAATATCTGCCATTATGGCTTCCGCTGCTATTCCATCTGGTCCTGCCGCTTTCCCTTTCTGAGTTTGGATATGCCCCTTTAGATTTCGATCTTACCTGGTGGGGTGCCATCCAAGTTCAGGGTTTCATCTGTTAGTAGGATTTTTGGTATGGAGGGCTGTTTAAACTTTCTTTTAAATACTCAACCTATCATTTCTGTTGTTCCTCTGATGTCAATATCCTGCCTTCATCTATGATTGGTTTTTCTGTCTGTATATATCTATTTGCCATTTTCTTTTTAATTGAGTAGAGATCTATTTCCTCTCTCTGTTGCCTCTTCTGCTTCCTAACTCTTGCGCAGCCTTATAAAAAAACTAATCTTTTTTATAGATCTTTAAACATAGTCAGGCTATTCTTAATTTTGAAATTTGATATTTAAAAAAAATGTAAAAATGCTAAGTCCAACAGACTTAAATAACTTTTACAAATTGGCGAAATAAAACAAACAGCTATTTTCAAAACAGACAAACTTAATTAAAGGAAGACGAATAGGAAACTATTTCAAAATATAGTGAATCAGCTAAAATAGACAAACTGCAGGCTATTTCCAAAGTATCGTAAATCTGTCAAAACAGACAAACATCAAAAAGAATGTGCGCTAATAAATAAGCATGCAATGTTTTATATAAAAGTAGAAATACAAAAGGCAGTGGATTCATGCAGAGTAATATAATGTAGAAAAAAATACAGGTAGAAAATGTTTGAACACCAAAACACAGATAATCAAAACCTGCCATCTCTTTGACATGTTTAGGTCTTTAGTTAAAACCACTACATAATTTTCAATTTTCAAAGTGGCAAGATAATTTTATTTTCCTATAAAAACATGCAATGGTCAGTCAGTCTGAAGTCAGTGTTTTTGAAGGACTAATTCTGAAAATTAATCTTAAGCAAATTATTGGAGACAAATTAAAATAAAATGTGATCTAGATCCATATCTTTAAAAAGGCACAATTAGACTCAAAATGTGAAGGTCTAGATACATACTTTCAAATGGAAGCAATTAGACTCTCAAAATGTAGAGATTTAGATGCACACTTTCAAATAGACATCTGGACAGTGTCTCAAAATGTGAAGGTCTAGATTCACACTTTCAAATAGACAACTGGACAGTGTCTCAAAATGGGAAGGTCTAGATTCACACTTTCAAATAGACATCTGGACAGTGTCTCATAATGTGAAGGTCTAGATTCACACTTTCAAATAGACAACTGAACAGTGTCTCAAAATGTGAAGGTCTAGATTCACACTTTCAAATAGACAACTGGACAGTGTCTCAAAATGTGATGGTCTAGATTCACATTTTCAAAAATCTGGACAATGTTTCAAAATGTGGAGGTCTAGATTCACACTTTCAAATAGACAATTTCTCAAAATGTGGAGGTCTAGATTCACACTTTCAAATAGACAATTTCTCAAAATGTGGAGGTCTAGATTCACACTTTCAAATAAACAATTGCACAGCATCTCAAAATTAATAATTATAAATAATGATTGAAATATTGTCAATGTATGGGCTAATGAGATCTATAAGAATTGTTTTACTAACATTAATGTCAAAGAGATGCAAGGGTTTATAAAAAAAAAAATAGTTTCTCAGTGACCAAGGAAAATAGAGGCACCAGACCTGGTTAAAAAACTCGGTTAACAAACAATCGAGCCATGGCATGGCCACGGAAAGTGGCCTGGCTTCATTAGACGTATCTGATACCTTCATCAGTACCATCATCAACTGTCAGCAACAGTGAGCAAGGATGAAAACATGACATATTAAATGTTGTACTTTTCAAACATGTCGAATAAACGGACCAATTTTAAATAATTCACAAGCACTTCAAATCCATTTTTCTTCTTTATAATTCAATGCATTGTCTTGTTTAGTTGCTCTAGTGTTTTCTTTCTAATTAAATTCCCTGACTTGGTTTAGCTGCTCTATTAAACTAACGTCTTTATACTGGTTTACTAGACTCTGCAGAGTCTGTATACAACCAGTTTAATTTACATTACCTTGCTCTAAAAGCTATGAGCACCCAGTTTATTCTTAAATGCATTATTTGTCCCTGCCTCTACTTCCTGTGGCAATGCAGTCCAAGCATTCATTATCTGACTAAAAATAATATGTCCTAATATCTAATCTGGACCTCCCTTTAGTTAATTTGTAGCTATGCCCTCTTGTTCTTGTGGGCGGTTGTATTTTGAAAAACTTAGGTGTAATTTATCCATTCCTCTGATTATCATATAAACCTGTATTGTCACCTCGAATTCGCTTTTCTAGACACTGTAGGCGGGTTTTTCTGAGTCTTTCCTCATAATTCTGGAATTCCACTATCAGCTTAGATGCTGTTTATTTCTCGCCTTTCCAGCATGCTTATATCACCTCTATAATGACAATGACTCCACACCGGTACACAGTACTCCATTATAGGTCTAACTAATGCTTTATACAGTTTGACTATCACTTCCATGCTCCTATGTTAATATTTGTTAACCATACCTAACATTGCTTTTGCCTTTTTCACTGCTACCTGGACTTGCTCACTCACATTACCTGTATGATCTATTATAAACCCTAGTTCCCTTTCCTTTTCTATCTTTCTTATATTGTTCTCGTCCATTCTGTCATGTTCCATATTGGATCTACCCATGTGGATGACTGTATATTTATCTACATTAAACTCTATTTGACAGCTTGCAGACCTTTCTCAAATTTGATCTAAATCTGACCTCAATATATCCCCTTCTGCTTTGTATGAAACACTACTGCATAGTTTTGTGTCATCAGCGAAATTTGCAATCATGGATCCCATATTAATGTCCAAATCGTTTATATATCAAGAACAAAATTGGTCCTAAAACCGAGCCCTGTGGTACTCCACTTTTTACTTCACACCACTCAGAGTACTCATTTATGTCCACTTCTCGTTAAATTTTCACTCCATTTGACAACTTCCCCACCTATTCTGTGTGATTTTAACTTTTTAAATAATCTTTTATGAGGTATTATAGAATGTGTGATCTATTTTCCCTGGCTTGGTTTAGAAGTTTTCTTTATAGTGCCTTCATTTTTACAGAATAAGGTAGAGGTCCTAAACTCAACCCTCCAAGAGGAAATCACTCAGTGCAACTTGTTTAGAATACTAAACCTTTCAGCCTCTATAGAGAACATGTCTTAATAAAATGCACACTAAATACTTCTGTTCTGTACCATCCATTCCAACTTTCAACATCTTCCTCTACGTCTTTATCTATTAGAAGAAAAGGGTTAAGTCAACACACACAGTTAAGTCAACACAGATTCCGTATGGATTTCTCTGCTCTGCGTCATTAGCTCTTTTTAATGGAGGACCCCTTTCTGTCTTGAATAGTTGAGATACATTTACCTTAAATACATTTACCTTAAATAGCCAACCTGTCAATATCAATTGACATTTTTGTGGCTTAGTTTTTACAAGATATAGTATCCAGCCCGGACAGTCTGATTGGTTATAGAATTCCTACTCTCATTCCCCTTTCAAGCTGGCTTCCTTTGCATTTAACTATAAATCTTTAATTTTCTTGCTTTTCCTTTTCCATCTAGAAATGCATTCAATGACAGCAATTTATTCTAGTTAGTATTGTCTACCATTGTTTATTCCTCATTTTTACAGGATGGTAATGTGTTGTTCCTGTGCTGAATTTTGTTCTTAACTGCATGTTCTATCAATTATCTTTGTCAACTTCATGTCATATCAATTACCTTTGTCTTCAAATTCATGTCCCATCAATTACCTTTGTCTTCAAATTCATGTCCCATCTTTTAATCAACCTCCAATCTTTTGCCATCTTTTTAGTCAACTTCACAACATGTTAAAAGGTCAATTCTCGAGGTCCTAGGGCCCAATGTATACAACACAAAAAAATAATTTTTTTAATGGATAAAAAAAACACAGAAATAAAAAAACGTACAGTGATCAAACGCTAAATCAAATATATTGAGTTCCCAGTGGAGCACATGTCTTAAGAAAGAGATACCAAGTCTTTTTTTTTAACCATCTGCTTTAACTCTGTACACATCTTTCCTGTTTTCTTTATGTCCATCTTGAGCTCTCTTCTTCATGTGTGTTGTCTGCTGCTACCTCACTTGTCCTGGGCATTTCAGAACAGAGACTGCCTTGCTGGTTTTCTCATGTGTTCTATCCAATGCCAGCATCATCATCTCACTTCAAGTCACGTGGTCCCAAAGTCTTCACTGAGTTGACTAATTTGTACGACATCCTTCATAACTTTAACATTAATACACCAGATCTCCATTTCTGGATCTCTTTTCCTCCCAAAAGTGCCCCCACTACCTTTCCTTGGACAACTCATCACTACATCTCTGGACGTTTTCGCTAATTCCCTCACAATTTTCCTGAATTATGTCTTTCCCCACAGTTCTAAAGTCCTAGGATCATCTGATCCTCCCCATATTTAACATGCCATGTTCACGTGTCCAACATACAGAACCGCGCTAAATTATGGTCAATAAAAGACTAATTCTGACCGCTAACTAGCCAACTTTTCCTTCACTGGATTATAGACAATGAAAAAGTTCATTTAGGAACCAGATCAGCTTTGTTCGAAATGATCAACATCTAACCTCTGAATCAAGTCTTCATTTCTCCCCATCTCCTTGCCTCCTACGTAGTTACAGCTTTCAATGCCAATCCCCCCCCCCCCAATCCTTGGTTATCATATTAGATCCATGCAGAGTCCCTGACTCTGTCACTTTAAGAATAATAGTCAAAAAGTTGCAGCAGCAAGAATAGATATATACAGACCACTGATTTATGTTCTTTGTCATTGAAGTCGAACTGAGGAATGGCTGCCTTGAATGAGTTGAGTATCTCGTTATGTTTGGCCATGTCAGTTGCTAAGATACATCTGTGGATGAGAAACATTTTGTGGAAGGGGAGAAATATCAGTAAAGTGATCATATAGTTGACAGTCATCGAAGAATAATTGTTAATGGCTTTTTTTTTTTTCATTTCGTTCTACACTAAGTGATGTACTCATTTTACGGCAGGTAAATTTGCATTAAGATCAGCACTGAATCAGGCATGTTTGTCCTAGAAAGTGCTCTAATCAGTCTGCTAACAAGCCTCTAATCGCTACTAGATATGCGCTGTATTTGGATTATAGTGAGGAAGAATATGCGCTGGTCATCAATCTCACTCTTATATCCATGTCAACCTCTGGAGGTTTGAGGCCTTAACAGCTGCTATCCCCTCGTACTTAAGCCATCCCTTCTGCTCCTTCTGAAGTATGGCTTGCGTGTCTGTCATGATTGCCCTTGTTAAAGAGGTCTCATATCCATTTCAATGCTGAGGTCACTGCTTCCATCTCCATTCTCATACTGGAGGTTGTCAATATCTATGCCCCTACTGTGCTCAGCAACAACTTGTCCTCACTCTGGCTGAGAAAGCCCAGTCTGATGTCCCACTGTGCAGCATTGATCCGTCTGTATATGACGGCCTCACTTTCCTGTGTGTTCTCAGTTAGCTGATTCACCTCGTGCTCTGCTCTGTTCTCTGCATTCCTTGCCTAAGGTTATGATGACTCTCTGGTACTATCATTCTATCACCAGTGTGGACTCTTTCTTCCCCTTTGGCTATCGTCTCAGCTGGAGTGATGTGTCAGACTGTTGTCTCTGCCTTTGCTATCCATGATGCCCATATTGATTCTTGATCCCTTGATGTCTGAGATACTACTGCACAGAGGGTGCTGTGGTGACACGCATGCAGGCTTTAACTTGTGCCAGTTTATGTCTGGATGTCACTGATAACAATCCCAACATGTACTGCATCATCACAATCTCTAGTGCAGCCCAGAACAAGTTGCATACCTTCATTCTGGATGCGTTCCAACCTTTGACACTTCTTGATAATGTGAGGATGCCTAGTCTGTAATCGATAACATACAACACAACCTGCCTGACAAAATAGGATGAACAGGAGGCGTTGTTCCAAGTCGGCAGCAGCCATGGTCTTGAGTGCTCCTAACCCTCTCTTACATCTTTGTACGATGTGGTCAACATGGCAATTATAGGAGAGACTGCGATCAAATGTAATTCCGAGGTATTTCAACCTGTCGCACCTGTCAATGGTGTAAGCTTCAAAAGTGATGTATGGGAGTTCAGCCTTTACTATGGAATTATTCAAAGAGCACATCATGCAGGCCTTGCCTTTGACCAAATCTTGTCTGTCAAGGTTCACCCTGTCCCTGTGGGTTGAATATTGGCCACCTTAACTGTGTAGATGATGAACAGCACTGGTGAGAGCGTAGAGCAATATTTCTTTTCATCAGGGCAGCTGATATCCAACTAACCAGCCACAAGTTTAAACCACACATGCTTCAGACGTGTCATTAAAGATTCAAAATCGACAGTTGTATACGTCATCCAGGCCACAGCGACAGTTTCTTGCTTTGACTGAAAACCCTTACACACATCATACGCAGAAAGTTCCAGTGTTACCCCAGGTCTCCATTCTATAGCTGCTCAGCGTATCGCTTTAACAGGAATTGGTAACTGCATTTTACCTCCTCGTTCAACGCGTTGACATCATTACCAGCTCTTTTTCTGGCTTTACACCAATCTTTTGTAGTCGACATATCAACAGCTTGATTCCACAAGGGTGGTTGGATAAAGGGGGATCTAGTAGTCCTGCGTCCAATTGTCTGGTGCAGCTTGTTTACTAGATTATCCTGTTCGTACGTGTATCTGAACACACGTTTGGTTTTCTGGAGTTTTCCTCTGGGTATACGTACGACATGGCAGGTGGTCACTCTAATGTGCCCGTAATACACCCAGCATATGGATGGAGCAACATTACTGGATGTAAGTGCCAGGTCGATAACCCCGTCCATATCTTCCGGTTGAGATGCTGTCAAGTTTGACATCCATCATTCACAGCGGCCCCTCCCCCTCTAACAGCCTACAACTCCCGTAGCTGATTTCAATCACTAGAAATCCTCTATTGAGTCAGCGAGAAAAGCCTCTGATCAGCTAGAAAGCCTAATCACTCTGCTAGAAATATCTAAACTAGAAAGCCTTCATGAGAAAGCATCTGATCACTTTGCTAGAAAACTAAATCAAAACTGAAAAGTTTCATTATAAAGCCTCTAATCAGTTTGCTAGAAAACCTCTAATAAATGCTAGGAAACTTCTGATCACTTCACTAAAACTATACTAATCATTTCAATAGATTTTTGCGTTTGCCTTATCTCTCTATTCCCCAAGGTGGTGTGCGTTACACTGGTTTCTATTTTGCGCCTGTCGGCCCGGTGCATCCGACTTAAGCATGCATTTTATGTAAGGGTCTTCTTCCTCCTGCATTTTCTAAGGGTTTGCTTCCCTGGGGTAGCACCTTCTCGTTGTGAGCCAAGTCACTTAACCACTAGGCCACTAATCATTTCACTAGTAAGATACTAGTCACATTTCACTAGAAAGCCTTATCAATCTGCTAGAAAGCCTCTTTTAAGTCCATTAGAAAGATAATCACTCCACTAGATACTAGTCATTCCACTAGAAAGATAATCACTCTACTAGATACTAGTCATTCCACTAGAAAGATAATCACTCTACTAGATACTAGTCATTCCACTAGAAAGATAATCACTCTACTAGATACTAGTCATTCCACTAGAAAGCCTCTAGTAAATGCTAGAAAGCCTCTCCAATTACATAGAAAGTCTTACATCTCTTCTAGAAAGCCTTTATAATCACTAGAAAGCCTATAATCTAGTGGTTCTCAACTTATTACTCCATTTCTTCCTTTCACCTTTTCTCAGAATACCATTCCCTCCCTTTCCAAGAAAAGCTAACTCAAATGGTCATCACTTTGCTTATTTAGTTGGTCACAATTCCCTTTAAAATTCCCCCCTATGGGGAAATTTCCTCAGTTGTTGAGAATCCCTGCTCTAATCAGTTTGCCAATGTGAAGCGTAGCCCACCCCTGCAGCCGATCACATTAAAGGAATCCCGTTTCCAAGCATTTGTAATGATTCATATTAACTGCAGCTGATTCCTTTACAGGAAGTAGTCGGCATCCAAGCTTTAGCAGTGGGCAATTATACAGGTAGTGGTTTTTAACATGGTGAGGCTGCTAGTCCCAAACTGTTTATTTGGCTTTTATGACATATTTGGAAGGTCAGTGGTTCTATTATTGCTTTCATCCTGGGTACCACTATGATAGTTACAAATTAATGAAAACAATAAAAATAATGACTTCATTGATGAATGGTGGTCTCACAATGTACAACATGTAAACAAAGGAATCTCATGATAATGGTCTTGGTTATTTGCAACAACATCGACACATGAACAATTCTACCTAACAACTATATATCTAGAACCTGTAGCTCTCATGTCTCCCCAGACCTGATCATTCTACAGACCTGATTATTCTACAGACCTGATCATTGAGTCTCGGAACCTCTTGAACTGCTCTCTGCTAAACTTCTGAGTTATGTTGCACTTGTCTAACTTAAGGATGTCAAAGGCTACAGCGCAGTGGTGATTCTCAAGTGGTGAGATATCGTTGTAACGAAGTGCCAGCTCTGTCTTGGCATTGATCTGAAAAACAAAAGAGGGTCAATGTAGTGCAATAGTACACACTCATCAGAGACTTCATTCTAGGAAATTTCCTCTTCTTGCCAAGTGATGAGTTATGGCATTTATAAATAGTGTCGCTGATGGATATGTAGAAACAGTGTCGCTGATGGATATGCAGAAACAGTGTCGCTGATGAATATGTAGAAACAGTGTCGCTGATGGATATGTAGAAACAGTGTCGCTGATGGATATGTAGAAACAGTGTCGCTGATGGATATGTAGAAACAGTGTCGCTGATGGATATGTAGAAACAGTGTCGCTGATGGATATGTAGAAACAGTGTCGCTGATGGATATGTAGAAACAGTGTCGCTGATGGATATGTAGAAATAGTGTCGCTGATGGATATGTAGAAATAGTGTCGCTGATGGATATGTAGAAATAGTGTCGCTGATGGATATGTAGAAATAGTGTCGCTGATGGATATGTAGAAACTGTGTAGCTGACTGATATGTAGAAACTGTGTCGCTGACTGATATGTAGAAACTGTGTCGTGATGCATATGTAGAAACTGTGTCGTGATGCATATGTAGAAACTGTCGCTGATGCATATGTAGAAACTGTGTCGCTGATGCATATGTAGAAACTGTGTCACTGATGGATATGTAGAAACAGTGTCGCTGATGCATATGTAGAAACAGTGTCGCTGATGGATATGTAGAAACAGTGTCGCTGATGGATATGTAGAAACAGTGTCGCTGATGGATATGTAGAAACAGTGTCGCTGATGGATATGTAGAAACAGTGTCGCTGATGGATATGTAGAAACAGTGTCGCTGATGGATATGTAGAAACAGTGTCGCTGATGCCTATGTAGAAACAGTGTCGCTGATGGATATGTAGAAACAGTGTCGCTGATGGATATGTAGAAACAGTGTCGCTGATGGATATGTAGAAACAGTGTCGCTGATAAATATGTAGAAACAGTGTCGCTGATGGATATGTAGAAACAGTGACGCAGATGGATATGTAGAAACAGTGTCGCTGATGGATATGTAGAAACAATGTTGCTGATGGATATGTAGACACAGTGTCGCTAATGGATATGTAGAAACAGTGTCGCTGATGGATATGTAGAAATAGTGTTGCTGATGGGTATGTCATTATTTTTCTTTCTAATTTTCTGAAGTTTTGATTGAAAACATTTTCTATATAAACAGAGCGCGACATTTTCTCACTGACATTCATATACATTCAATAAAATGTACGTACTACAAAAATCATTGCATTTTATTATGTGAAACTGTTAGTTCTTTCTACTTGGATTATTTGCATAGAAAAATCATTGTAATACACATTGCTAAATAAATGATTTTTTTGGAGTATTTTTTCCTTACAAAAATAATTTGTCATATTCTCTTTTGCATATGCACCTTGACATGTCATCATATTGATATTGTACGTTAAAATCTGTCAAATTGATATTTATAATATGTGAAACTTGATTGAATATAAACATATGTGAAGTGTAATTTGCATTTCTAAAGAAATAATGCACATTTAGCTTAAAATGGCTTCATATCACGAAAAATATGTTTTAGTAAAATTAACAAGTATGTTACTATTTGTTATTTTTGCTAGTGATGGCATTTTTTCCTTATGCTCAAGTTGATCAATTTTGTCTTCTTTCAGCTAAGGTTAGACCCCTCTTTTATCATTCAGTGGACACATAACTACTCATAAACACTAACTGGTTCTTTAACAATCATTCACAAAATAATTCAGAGGCTTGCACACAATCTTCCCTCATTCGCAAACAGTCTTCCCTCATTCGCAAACAGTCTTCCCTCATTCACAAACAGTCTTCCCTCATTCGCAAACAGTCTTCCCTCATTCGCAAACAGTCTTCCCTCATTCGCAAACAGTCTTCCCTCATTCGCAAACAGTCTTCCCTCATTCACAAACAGTCTTCCCTCATTCACAAACAGTCTTCCCTCATTCACAAACAGTCTTCCCTCATTCGCAAACAGTCTTCCCTCATTCACAAACAGTCTTCCCTCATTCGCAAACAGTCTTCCCTCATTCACAAACAGTCTTCCCTCATTCGCAAACAGTCTTCCCTCATTCGCAAACAGTCTTCCCTCATTCACAAACAGTCTTCCCTCATTCACAAACAGTCTTCCCTCATTCGCAAACAGTCTTCCCTCATTCACAAACCTTCTTTCATTCCACACTTACACAAGCATATACATTCTGTTTCTTTAATATTATACAAATACTACTCAATGTTTCCACATAAAGTTGCATTAGCCCATTCAGTAACAGACAAAGCTGGATGAGATGGATGAGATGATACAAACATCCCACAATGCTAAATTCCCCCTTGAGTGGATTCCCAACAGACATAACCGGCAATGAGAAAGCAGGCATCAGGCAATGAGAAAGAAGTAAACAAAATAAATATTTCAAAACAATCTCAAAGAAGCATGGCTGAGCTGATGACAAATGTCTTGACACGCCATGTATACAAAGATGACCAGGTGAAACAAAATTGTATTCAGCAAACTAATGCAGGAAATACAACAATCTTTTAACTTTAGGACCAGAAACAGACTGAATAAATACTAAACAAGTTTGACTGAACACAAACTCAACAGAGAATAATCTTTCCCCTTCAGGACAGAAGACATCAGACTTGACAAATACTTCAACAAGTTAGACCATGCACAAAAACCTAACTGCTGAAATTGCACCCATCCATACCAAAAAAAAAGTGCTGCTCATTTCTAGAACAAAATTTAAAGTTGTTTTTTCTGGGCTCCCAAACAAGTCCCATTTATACAGCTTCACTCTACTATAAAACACATGCAAACTCCTTCACTTGGCATTAGATGTGAAAAGATGGAACAGCATGGCAGACCTAGTCAATCTTTTGTTCTTAAGAATCTATTTCACGGCACTAGGCATATCCATAAATGATCAGTCTCTCTCAGCAAATGGTAAACGGGTGATAATCCTGATGGCTCCTGTAGTTCACTGGTTGTACACACTCCTGCCCTACCGCTTATGTGCTTCACTTTTCACAACACTAGTTTGATTTCAAGGTTCTGCAGTCGCAGTGTCATCCAACACACAATCAATTAAAGTTTTCAAAATGTCACCCATATCCATAATGGTGCTTGCAAACCTAGGTCAGGTCTGCTGTTGGACCTAGCTACTGCCGTTATGTACCTGACAAACACAGAAGCAAAGATACGGTAATTGATAGTCTGGGAGTGCTCTTCCCTGTACCTGATAAGCATTGTTGTATCCTGGGTGATCAAGGTCATGGCAGATGGCTGAGGTCAGCAATGTGAAGACCTCTAGTGTGTCCAGCTTGGATGGGAGGTCAATCAGCCAGGTCAGTCCATACATCTGCGGTCAAGGAAAAGCATATATTTTTTATTATCCATTCTTCTAGCTGTTTCTGATAATGAATATACCAACAAAGGGGGACTCAGTGGTCTAGAGGTAAGGTGTCCACATCAGGTGCCAGAGGTCGTGGGTTCAAATCATGGTGGCGACCGGGATTGTTTTCACGTGGATCTGATAAAAATAATCTTGATATCCGGGGTACGAGATCGGACTCCATGTTCAGTATCAAGCACATTAAAAATTCCTTGGCAGAAATTGGAGAGTAGACTTAACGGCCGCTGCCCGGACAAAAATTCTTGCTAAAAATCAAAAAAAAAAAAATTTGTAACTACCCCCTGGTGGTTTGAGCAACATATAGATGGCCCCTAACTGGCTGCGGGTCTACTTAGCTCTAGTGTTTGAGTTTACTAAGTTGGACTCACATAGGTAAACCACCCTCCAAGAAACTGGTTGTATTATGCAGAAGACTGCAAAGTTAACTCTATTGCCAGTGGGCTAGTCATGGACACACTGACCATCATTCAGGCTGAAATGAACGTTTAGTTACATTGTGTGATTACAGAGAGGCTATGATCTGTGCCTTCTGGCTTGACATATTTAGTATCACATTTTTCTTCTGCAGATGTCAAGAACATCAATTGGAGAGGGGAGGGGGGGGGGAGGAAGATAACCATAGACAGCTATGGTTTGCTGACCCTCATGCAAGCAGTCAGTTACAAGTTGCTGACGATTATCTCATTCATTGCATCTTTAGCAGCACTGATCCGATCAAAGGATAAAAGATACCATGTGATATGAGATGTTTACAAAAGTGGTCAACGTCAATGGAAGGAAAAGAATCATGCCTCCAACAGGAGATGGAAAAACACCCTGTAAAATAACTATGCTTGCCTGCACTGCAAAAGGTCCCATAATGCTGGTTAGATTCAATAACAGGGATTTACACCTTTCCCAGGCTTGGTAAGCCACAAGAAGGAAACTACCCACAAACTTACTAATAGCCAATGGAAAGTCAAAAGGGCAAACCAGAGATGACACCAGATGATGACATCTAATGACTGACCAGATGAGCTTGCAGAGCTACCTGGCATCAGACACTCATCTGTCTGAATACAAGGATTCCAATATTTTCAATAAAACATGTCATACAGAAAATGGAAAAACCAAATGATTATAGGACACAGTCAATATGCCAAAGCATAAACCAAACAGTCTTAGTAAAAAAAAGAAACCAAATACATTTATCAGTCAATGTTAGAAACCAACATTTATCAGTCAATATCAAAAACCAAATGTCAGTCTTACATGTGGCCTTTAAACCTGACTTGGGACGGGGCGGGCTAGTGGTTAAGTGACACGGCTCAAATCCTGAAGGTGCTGGGTTCGTTCCCCACCATAGCACCGGCCTGTTACTGCGAGGAAGCAAACCCTTAGAAAATGCAGGGAAGCAGACCCTCACATAAAATGCATGCTGAAGTTGGATGCATTGGGCTGACAGGTGCAAAATAAAAAACAGTGCAACGCACACTGCCTTTGGGAACAGAGAAATAGGGCGAACGCAAAAACAAAAAACAAAACAGAAAAAAACACCTGACTGTCACAGTAGCAACAGACCAAAATATATGTACTTTTATAGTACATCCTCAACACATAAACACTAAATCTAAAAATATTTATATAGCAAAAATAGCTCATTTGGTTGTGGAAAGGTTTTGGAATCTTGAGAGTTCATTTGAATCTGGCTGCGGCATTTTTTTAAATAAAAAAAATAAAATCAGTTGCATAACATCTAAAATGTAGGTAGTCTGCCTAAGCAACAATGGCTCATGATGCCTATCACCCATGAACACGAAGAGTGGCTGAACAGGAGTGGTTGGGAACCACGCTGCATGCAATGAGGATGAAGTCTCTGATCTAACCTAACCAGGTGGCGCCATGATGGAGAGGGTCATTTCTTATCCCTGATGTGCATGGCCTACTTTAAGAGCTGATTGGGAGGGGCGCGGGGGGGGGGGGGGGGGGGGGCTGGGGGTTTATATTGGTTTAGAAGACTCTGCAGAGACTAAACAGCTAGTTTCTTTTACCTTTTTTTTTCTCTCTAAAAGCTATGTGCATCCATTCTATTCTCAAATGCATTCATTGTCCCTTCCTCCACTACTTCCTGTGGCAATGCATTCCAAGCATTCACCGCTCTCTTGACTAAAAAAAAATATTTCCAAATATCTAATCTAGACCTTTCTTTAGTTAATTGGTAGCTATGCGCTCTTGTTCTTGTAGGTGGATGTATTTTGAAGGCTTTTTCTAATTCATCTGTTCCTTTGATTATCTTATAAACCTGTATTAATCACCTTGAATTCTTTTCTAGGCACTAGGCAGGTTCTTCTGAGTGTTTCCTCATAATTCTGGAATCCTACTGAACATTGTTGCTCTTTTTTTTGGTATCCTTTCCAGCATATTTATATCCCTTCTACAGTAAGGACTCCACACCTGTACACAATACTCAAATCTAGGTCTAACTAATGCTTTATACAGTTTGACTATCACTTCCTTGCCCCAGTTGTTTAATATTTCTTTTTATCATACCTAACATGCATTTGCCTTTTTCACTGCTACCTGAACTTGCTCACTCACTTTACCTGTATGATCTATTATCATTCTAATATTATTGTTCTAATTATGTTCCATATTTGATCTACCCATGTGGATGACTGTACATTTATCTAATTTAAACTCCATTTGCCAGCTTACAGACCATTCTTGAATTTTATCTAAATCCAACCTCAATACATCCACTTCTGCTTTAGATGACACTACTGCATAGTTTTGTGTCAGCAAATTTTGCAATCATGAATCTGATATCAATGTCAAAATCGTTTATATACATCAAGGACAAAATTTCTCCCAAAACTGAGCTCTGGGGCACTCCACTTTTTACTTCACACCACTCAGAGTACTCATTTATGCCCACTCTCTGCCTTCTTTCCATTAACCAATTTTCAATCCATTTGTCAACTTCCCACCTATTCCATGTGATTTTAACTTTCTAAATAATCTTTGGTGAGGTTCTCTATCAAGGAGAGTTGACAAAATCAAGATAAACATCCACTGACTCCCCTTTATCATTTTAGAAACCTCCTCCATGAATTCTAATAGATTTGTTAAAGCACGATCTCCCTCTAATAAACCCATGCTGACTATTTCTGGTTAGATTAAACTTGTCTAAATGCATTACAATGTTTTCTTTGATTATTGACTAACAATTTACAGACTATGCTAGTTAAACTCACCAGTCAATTTGCTTGGTCTGATTTGCCATTTTTGAATAAGGGGATCATTCCTCCATCATTCCAATTTCTTGGAACAATTCCTTTTGCAAGTGATTGAAAACATAATATAGCCAATGGTTTTGCTAGTTGGTCTAATTTCAAACAGCAATTTTGGATGAATACCATCTTGACATGGACATTTATCTCCTCAAATTAAAAAAAAAAACAAATTCGTCAAATACACATTGATATTTATCCATGTCTCGGAAAAATATCTATAGGCTCTGGGATCTTGGAGCAGTTCTGTTGTGTGCAGACTGTGGCAAAGTACTGAGTGGCAAAGTACTGATTGAGTAGATTAGCTTCCTCCCTATTCTCCCTTATGAGAGCCTACTTTGTTCTTTATCAGTTTTGATCCTATGAGCAAGTTTTTTTTCTTCAAAACTTTCTGAGCTATGTCCTTGGCAAGCTCCAAATATGGCCAAACAGTGATGGTTTTGCATGGCAGCTGCTTTCGAGGTCTGTCTGTTCGATGACTCATTTATAGTTAGTCATATCAGTGGATCCAGCAAGCAGGCTTTAGACAGCACAGATCCACTGAGGATCAGATCACTCTCATAGCACAGGAAATAGAGAATGCTTACTGGGAGAAAAAACACACTGTAGCGGTTTGGTTGGAATTAGAGAAGGTCTTTGACAAGGTCTGGAAAGAAAGACAAAGACAAGCGACGAAGAAGTGAAGTTTGTGGGAAAATGTACAGATGGATCAGCCACTACCTAAAAAACAGAACAGCCAGAGTTCAAGTATAAGGTGACACTTGAGCAAGGAGTACCCCAAGAAGGAGTGCTGTCACCCACACTCTTCTTGGTGTATATAAATAAAGTCGCAGAGAATATACCAAGAAGGATCCATAGCTCCATGTTCGCAGACGATCTGGCTATGTGGACCTCTGAAAAGAATGTCACCATAGCAAGTAATCGGATACAGCATGCCCTAACATCGCTGGAGGAGTGGGCGAACTCATGGCTGGTCAAAATAAATGAGGAAAAAACCACATGTACAATATTCTCGCTGTCAAACAAACCACACAATACCAAAATAAGTCTAAACGGCAAATATCTGCGGCCAAACGACAACACAAACTACCTGGGAGTCACATTTGATCGGCGCATGACATGGAAAAGTCAGATCGAGAGAAACCGAATGAGAGCCAGAGAAAGAATGGTAATCATGAGGAAACTTGCTGGCACAAGCTGGGGAGCAGACGAAAGTATATTAAAGAAACTGTACACTGGAAGAGTGAGACCAGTTCTCGAGTATGGCATTGCGGCATGGACAACAGCAGCAAAGGCGAACTTTGACAAAATTAGCAAACTTCAAAACCAAGCCATGAGAGTTATAACAGGAGGCATGAAGTCAACGCCAATTGTAGAACTGGAAAAGATTACAAATCTGCAATCCATGACCGACAGAAGAGACTGCAAAGCCCAGCAGCAAGCAGAAAAACTCAGAAGACTGACTGACCATCCAATGCATAAGAGACTAAATAATTTTGGAAATGGGAAACTAAAGCGGAGAAACTTTGCAGAAATAGCCAAAGCAAAGATGAACGAAGACCCCATGAACGCACTAACAACACCAAAGCCCATCCCTATTGTACGCAAACCCACCTGGAGGCAGCATATATTTCCAGAGGTGGTTCACCTTCACGAATTTGGCGTGTGAGAATTTTAGATGCTACTATGATGAACTGAATACAGCTGGGGAGAGATGCCAGACTCAATCACACGCTGAGTGTTGTCCATACGACCTCTTGTGGTTATCGAAAAGGCACAACAAACTGCGTTAGATGCCTTCCCACCTTTCTACCCTGCGGGTTACATGTTTACGGAAAGGCTTCGGTGGTAACCCTGAGGCAAAATCTGCATCCTATGCTATCTCCAGTCGTCTCGATGAATGTCATGCCACTGGCAAAAGGTAGCTTAGGCTCTGTGAGTGAGGTTGACAAAAGGCGCAGTTTCTTCCTCACTTTAATCCAAATCTCCGCGCAAGTCACCCATTTCAGCGGACACAGCAAGAGATACGACTGTCCACGCGGCTGAACAAAGAGAGTGGTCTTCATCACTTGTGATGGACAAACTATCAGAAAATATACCAGGTATTGGAAAAAAGAACAGCCAGACTGAAAAAGAAAGAAGAGACATAACCCTCAAGTACATAACGGGAAAACTACCCAAGCATGGACTGGACCCATGCATACACCAACGGCTCTGTAACAAACACAACACAGAACGGAGGGGCAAGGGTATTCCTGAGCCTACCAAATGGTAGAAAAACGAACACTATCAGTGGCAACTGGAAAATACTCAAGCAATTTCAAAGCGAAGGCAGAGGTACTGAGGGCTGCAGTAGAAGAAATGGTGACATGCAAAATAAATGAAAGCCATATAGCCCTTCTTACAGATGCCCCGGCCGTAGTCACAGCACTAAAAAGCCAGAAAAATACTGAACTAAATGATTTAAGAGCAGTACTTTGTCAACTATGCCAGCAGTCCGCACCAAAAAGAGTAGTGGTACAGTGGGTTCCATCCCACTGTAACATCCAAGGCAACAAGGAGGCAGACAGACTGACAAAAGAAGGTGCAAGACTACCACAACCAGACCCTAGTGTGACCTACGAAGAGTCAAAACGGCTTATTAGAGCTAGATACATGACCAAATGGGAAACAGAACATACTGGCTTCACAAAAAACGATGCCTATTACCAGTTGAACAGAAGAGAGCAGGTCGTGGTCTTCAGACTTCGCACTGGCCACAATAGACAGGTAACAAAAAAAGTAAAGTATCCCATAGCATTACTGCCATAGGGGTGTGAGGTGTTAGCGATCTCACATTTCAAAGGTTCGGCTATATGAGAGCGGTAGCCATCTCCTCTCCCTCGCCACTTGTTCTTCCCGGACTGAACCGGTACCCATTTAAGACTGGGTCGACCCGGTAGCCATTGCGGTCTGAAAAAAAACATTACCGCCTCAACTGGGGAATGAACCCAAGACCACTCAAACTGAAGATAGGTGGCATTGACGAATGCACTTGTGGTACTGGGAAAATGACCGCCAAACATCTGCTGCAAAACTGCCCGACATACGAGGATCAGACAAAGCAGGTGTGGCCATCACCAGTGGCAACACTAGACAAGCTTTATGTCAGTGTCGACAGCATCAGGATGACCGCTTCTTTTTTCTAACAAATAAAGGTTGACATCTGACAGTGTTTGACGAAGAAGAAGAAGATATCAGTGGATTACAAGAATGCATCTCTGACTGCACATGTTAATTTCTTCAATACACTTATCTTTCTGCAGAAAAGCTCCAAGTAGTGAAACCATATAGCTGGATGGGGAAAGCTTATGTAAATTCATAGTTTAGTTTTGAGTGGGAAAATTGCTTGCTACAGACTCAATTCAGGACATTCATTGAGATGGGAATGATATCTGAAGGGCTTTGTACATAAGTTTTGTTGGCTGCAAAGGCAAATGAAATCCTCAGTGGAGTCTACATGGTATCTACAATAATTCCTGTCGGGATGCAAACAAGCTTTATGTATCTTGGATTTTTTTTTTCTATCAGATGTGGCCACCTAATTCAGATCTAGCCTAAATATGCCATTCATGTATTAAATAGTATTACAGGCGGCTGCATCTCCCAATGGCACCAACAACAAATGTGGACAAATGAGATCAAATAAGATGATATAAGAAATCTTTACTTAGCCAACATAATCTTTGTATTTGGTAATATTGTACTTTGTCTGCTGTTAATATTGTTCTGAGTACATATGTAATGATTCTTGGTGTTAAATTGTGTTGCCGTTGATACAGTGATGTTTTTTTGTGTAGAAATGTCAGTTTTGTTGACAACATGGAAACTTAAGAGCAAATTCAGAGGCTTGCCCATTCGTTAAGTCTGTGATACTTTTCAAAGTTTTTTTTCTTCCCTCTTTCTTATTGTCTCCTGTATTGCTAAAACTCTGTCTCTTCTACTTCGTCTGTTTGCCCTCTTCCTTGTTTTTGTTTCTTTCCCCTTCTTGCTCATATGCAAAGCATTGGGCCACCACTACAGCTGGCCTATATCATCTTGTTCTATTTTCACTTAAGCCAGAGTATAGAGCCCTAATCCAGTGACTACCTTTAAGACTTTCCATGCTTCTACCGTGGTGATTTTTGTAACAATTTATTTACACAATGAGATCGCAAGTCCCATGCACAACTTAGTCCCCCACTACAACATATATGGAGGTGCAGCAGTCCTATTCTTTATTCATTCCACTGACTACTACTCTGGTTAATTGCTTTTTTTTGGTGGTGGTTGTATCTAATATGACCTATTCACACAAATTAATTAATTCTGTAGAACTAATATATCACAGACAAGTTCTTACACTGACAACACTTGATGTATTGGCTTAAACAACTCTCATATTATACAGACCAGCTGAAAATGCCTCAAGCTGACCTTGGAAAAGCTGTAATTGGTTAAGCAATGTAGAGTAGCCAGATGATCTAAGAAAAACAAAACTAGCTTGGTATTTATTACAGTTGAGGGGTCTGTGGGAAGGGTTGAGGAAAATGGAAATTTATAAACCGGGAAAAAAAAATGACACTAGCCCAAGAATTTACCAAATATTGTGCAGGTTAAAGTTTTACATGCAAAATTACCTGCAACAGAGAGACCTAAACATCAGCATGTCAAACCTGTTTTTGTTCTCTTGGTTATAAGCCAGGTATTTTAATATCTCAGCCACCCAATCTTGAGTATGTTTATGCATTAAAAGCAGTTTCATCAATGCCACATACATGCTGGCTGAATGGATAAAACACTGGCCAGGCAACAAGAGGCTTGTGTGTTGAATCTCCAAGTTTGGCAGAAAGGAAAATGAGAAGAAAACAAATCTAATACTGTACTTAGGAGTCATGACTAAGTTTGGTCCACTACCTAACAAACCCCCCCCTCCCCCCCCCCCAATTGTCCCCTTCCTAACTTCACACCAATAAAGCGTTAAAAACAGAAAAAAAAGCGAAGTTTCCCAACCACTTTTGCTGTCATGCAATGCTGGGAGGTTACGTTGTCTACCATGGCTAAGTGAATTATGGTTGGTTTTCTCAAGCCCATGGCTAAGTGCATTGTATGGTTTTCACAAGACCGTATCAAAGCAGGATTGTCTATTGTACTCTAGCCAGATATTTTTGCATGCTATTAGTGAAAGTTGATCAGGGTGAATTCTCATGAATTTCCAGAACCATAGAATATTCTGTCTAGAAATGTACTCAGCACAAGTAGGAGTTCCAACCAACTATGTTTAGAATGTATTCATTTTCTAATTAGTCTCCCCTGGTGACACTGATAACCTTTCTCAAACATTTCTTACTCTCCTGTGTAGATCAAGTTTGGCACATAGGAACGGTCAACATAGGGGACTGATTTTCATCATGATGTCCTGTTGCATTGCTCTGAGTATCATTTCCTGTCACTGAAAAATGATCGAGATAATTACCATCTGGGCGACCATGAAGCAATGCTTGAAGTTGTGGAAAGGTACCAAGTTATAGTTCCGGTACACTTCATACAGCCATTCATGAAGAACATCTATCTGTGAAAGATCCAGATATTTTACTTACAAAGCACAAATTACAATTAGAAATTTCATTTGAAGTTGTACAACAAAAAGTTATTTCAAGATAAAGACCACGAACAGACAAATATTTGTCTGTGTAAAGGAAGTTGTTGCAGGCGATGTAGAGGATGAAGCATCTAATCCAGATATTCAATCAGACATAAGTATCTATGTCAGGTAGTAAAATGTTTAAACTCATTTCAATCCTCGTCTTGTGCATGTTGGACCAAAGGTTTATAGAACAAGGTGTTCCCCAGGGTAGTGTCCTCTCCCATACACTCTTCCTTATTTACATAAATGACATCGCCACAATCTCCACAAAAGTACCCACTATTCTCTCTACACTGACGACCTGGCCATGTAGACTACCGAACAAATAACTACAGCCAGCACATGAATGGAAGGCTCTGTAGATAGATGGTCCAAGACCTGGTTACTAAAGAAAATGAACACAAAAAAAAACCGACAACTACTCCCACTCAAACATACAGCAGCAAGTAAAACAATGAAATGGAAAAGAGATACGGCTAGATGAGGCTCCAACCTTCTTAGGAGTTTCCTTAGACCGACGTTTGACCTGTAAAACGCAAATTTGAAAGAGACAGCTCAGGGCGAAGCTACGCATGCCTACCATGATGAAACTTGCTGGTACTGCTTGGGGTGCTGACGGAAACACACTAAAGAAAATTATACACAGGCAGAGTGAGACCAGTATTGGAATAGCATTGGAGCTTGGTACACAGCCTCTAAATCAAACTGACAAAATAGGGCGTACCCAGAACCAAGCAGCCCGCATCGTAACAGGAGCTATGAAGTCCTCCCAAATAAAAGACCTGGAATCCATGGCTGAGCTACAAATGTGCGGTAGCGTAAGCCGTTTCCACAGTGTAGTTAGCTCATCCTATCAAAGATATCATGGTCACTCGGACCAAAATTGATTGATGTATGTGGCAGAGTCTAGGTTTTGATGAGTAGTTACTTATCTAAAGTGTTACATGTATCCATACCATGACATGCCTGCACACAGTAAATAACAGTTAACACTATATATGATTTATTACATTGAATATCAACAAAAAGTAATAGCAAAAAGGACAAAACACATCTGAAATAAATCTATTACACATAATTAAACTATCTCAGAGGTTTTAAGCACTAGCTTTTGTTAACTCCAACAAAAAAAACCCAGTTCTAGCCGCTACATTCCCCTCCCGTTATCTGCACACTCAACACACTCACAAACTCGTTCTGGGCATTCACCCACACTCAGATCTCTTCAGTCAAGATGATCTGTACATCCACATTCAATCGATTCACGTATATGCAGGTGAATCTGTGCATTCATATGAAGTTAGGTCATGTCACTTATAGTCGGAATCACGTACTCACTTGTCACACTCAGTCGATCTGTTCTTCAGAACTTACATCGTTCACTCGGTGTCTTGCATGTACGACATGCATTCAGATCTCTTCTAGTCACAGGGTGTCCCAACACACATTTATAAAGCGACTTGCCAAAACTCGAAGGTGTATGCTGGCTCAGTGTACCCTGAAACTCAATCACTCATAAACTCCAAGTCATTCTGCTAGCTACTAGCAGCCTATCAATCGCTCTCCTAGTCATTCTGCTAGCTAGTCTCTCAGTCTCTCTCTCTCGGCAAGTTTTCTGTTCATCTTTGCAGAATATTTTATAGTCTCAAGCAACTTCATGGCTGTCCAATGGCCTTCTGCTGTTGTCTGACTTAGCCATCACTCTAATTTGGATATTTTTCCAACTAGTTGCTTTTGGACGAATAACTCAGAATTTCCGTCACTCTAAATGTAGCAGCCTCTGTCACATCAATATCAGATACTTGCTATGCTGTAACAGACAATCGGGTTGTTCAAAAGCCCAGCAGTCTAAACAGGTTACTCCACAAACCACCACTGCAAAATTACGAAGTGCTTTAAGCAGGATTCCATTTTGGAAACTATGGTGGTAACCCGGCATTTAGTGAGACTGAAGTGGAGAAGATTGAAGTATGTCACAACCAGGAACCAAAATTGGACCATTTTCTTTCACAGACAATGTTACATCTACCTCTGAAACATTCCTGTAATGTGAAAACATCAGAAGTCAATAACACACGATATTGGTGATGATGAAACAAACAACCTACATCTATATCCAGCTTAGATATCAAGTTGAGGTCAATATACATCTGTCGTAGCAGTATCAACATTTCAGGGTCATCCCACTGCCAGTTGTCAAAGGACTGCTTCCTTAGTTCTCGGCGTACCTCCTCACTTACATGAACCTTCCTGGAACGAATTAGAGATCATGTGAGATGAGCGTGTCAAAGTTTCTTGTCACCATAGATGTCGAACTTGTCAAATTACCGTCAACTTCTCAAATTACCAGTCAAAACATATGCCAACTTGCTTTCTAGTTTACAAACCACAATTTATAAATATTTGCCAAGTGTATTCCAATTCAAAATACTTGTCAGCATATGATAAACATTCACGTTTACAGAATACTTTGACAAATCGATAAACTGCCAAGATTAACAACTGCCTGTTAAAAGATGCAAACGGATGTTCGAATAAAATTACTCGTCAACATCGAAGTCTCTTGCATTAAAGTTTACAAACTACATGCCAACATAGATACCACTTGTACTCAAGTTTACACAAACAAGTTTACCAATCACCTGACAACATTGATGCAAACTTTTATATTATAAACTACCAGTAAAAAAAATGCCAACGTGTCCAAGTTTACAAATAACCTGTTAGCCACAGATGTGAACAAGTAGGACTGGACATTCATCTGAAGGAAACGTCAAATATTAAACATTTAAAGAAAAAGGCAACGGAGAGACAGCAATGAGTGCGTGCTGATGACATTAACAGAGGCACATGATTGAAAACAATTGTCAGAGAATGCTATGGACAAATGCCGCCATGGGACAAATGCCACCATGGGACAAATGCCGCCATGGGACAAATGCCGCCATGGGACAAATGCCGCTATTGAGGAATATCAGGCAAGAAAATTCCAAGGGAAGAAGATGCGCTTCGAAGAGTGTTATTAAATAAGATGCTATAACAACAATTGCAATTGGGGGAGATAAGTATTCATGCAATTTATGAAATACCGGAAATGTCACTCACGTGAATTTCATGAATCGTTCATAGACCCGTTTGTGATGTACTTCCATATTTCGTGGCGATGTTTTCTTGTGCCAAAAAGGCTGAGACATGCCCATCGATAAGTCTTTGGACAGTCCGAGCCAGCTGAGATGAGCTACATTCTGCAGATGATATCGTGGTTATGGTGTTGATACCTACTGATACGAATATATATTGGATTTCTTCTTCATACGCTTTCACACATCAACTCAATAGCCATATATCGAAATAAATTTGTGTCTGTTATTCATATCTCCATTGAGCTTGTAGTAATTCTTAGACTTTCAGACTCCAAACTTGAAGGCTCTCCGTAGATCTTGTCCTGATTCATTTGAATTCGGGCATTAACATGAAAATACCTAATGAAAGTAGCAGTTAGCCTGCGACTCCATAGACCGTGCCTAAAAATGATTTTAGTGACGCTCACATGGATGTAGTTTTCCGTTGCTCAAATGTTGGCACTTTCGCAGCTGATGTTCAGCGGCCATTCTATGTGATACAGTTACACACAACAGCAGTTCACATATTTAGTCAGTTGATTAGATGGTTTTTTAGTCTCTTGTGACCTGTGCTCAATGTTTGCATGCTTCAACAAGACCCCATATTTGCAGAGTCGTGCCCTTATGGCAAGTAACAAGAAAATAAGGACACGTTTACATTGGCAAGAAAAATAAGCTGCATGCTAACATGAGGACTAGAGATATGTATTTTGCTATTCAAGTAATGCCTGAACTAGGATGGTTTTGCTGTTCAAAGTGATACCTGGATTAGGGTCATATATTTTTTGCTGTTGTTCAAAATGATGCCCGGACTAGGGTTGTGGTTTTTGCTGTTGTTTAAAGTGATGCCCGTACTAGGGTTGTGGTTTTTGCTGTTGTTCATAGTGATGCCCGACTAGGGATGTTTTTGGTTGTTCAAAGTGATGCCCGACTAGGGATGTTTTTTGGTTGTTCAAAGTGATGCCCGGACTAGGGTTGTTGTTTGGTTGTTCATAGTGATGCCCGGACTAGGGTTGTTGTTTGATTGTTCAAAGTGATGCCCGGACTAGGGTTGTTTTTTTTGGTTGTTCAAAGTGATGCCCGGACTAGGGTTGTTGTTTGGTTGTTCAAAGTGATGCCCGGACTAGGGTTGTTTTTTTGGTTGTTCAAAGTGATGCCCGGACTAGGGTTGTTGTTTGATTGTTCAAAGTGATGCCCGGACTAGGGTTGTTGTTTGGTTGTTCATAGTGATGCCCGGACTAGGGTTGTTGTTTGGTTGTTCAAAGTGATGCCCGGACTAGGGTTGTTTTTTTGGTTGTTCAAAGTGATGCCCGGACTAGGATTGTTGTTTGATTGTTCAAAGTGATGCCCGGACTAGGGTTATGTTTCGTGATTTTGCTCAAAGTGATGCACAGACCAGGATTGTTTTTCGCTCTTGTTCAAAGTGATGACAGGACTAGGGTTATTTTTTAAAAACAGTTTTTGTTTTAAGGTGATACCCGAAATGTTATGCTTTTTACGGTTGTTAAATTTATGCATGCTGAGTTTTTCACTCGTGATGCTAGTAGGTTACTGTGGCTCTACATCCTGAGCATACTAAAGATTACTTGATTACACCTATCTGTAGTGCGATGCAAGCGATCTCAGCAATCTCACCGCTTTTCAATATATCCCAATCACTACCAAGTTGGCCAGGGCGTTGTATTAAATGTATTACTAGGTACACCAAGAGAGACTTAAAGTAATTACTGGGTACACCAACAGAGACGTGAGGTAATGTTCAATGTGCTGGACCCGACTAACAGTCTTGGTTGACAGGGACTACGGTGAAACTTCCATGCGACTGATCGGGCCCCTTGCTGAGGAGGATAGAATAGGCCCACCACTCTAAATATTGCACAATATAACTAAAGAGGATTGTGCATAGAGCTGGTGATGAAAAAAGTGCCACAGAAGCCACAAGAGCAAGACACACATTATCATGCTTACTATAAAGAAGTCACCATCCCAGCATTAAGTGAAGCCACGACCATCCCAGCATTAAGTGAAGCCACGACCATCCCAGCATTAAGTGAATGCCACGACCATCCCAGCATTAAGTGAAGCCACGACCATCCCAGCATTAAGTGAAGCCACGACCATCCCAGCATTAAGTGAAGCCACGACCATCCCAGCATTAAGTGAAGCCACGACCATCCCAGCATTAAGTGAAGCCACGACCATCCCAGCATTAAGTGAAGCCACGACTATCCCAGCATTAAGTGAAGCCACGACCATCCCAGCATTAAGTGAAGCCACGACCATCCCAGCATTAAGTGAAGCCACAAAAAATGATGGTGGCTGTGGGGACGAGCACTGTAACGGCGGTAGTGACCGTCGCCGGTAGTGACGTTAGAGCAGTGAAACTAAATACCAGCAGTGAATAAGCTAAAACATAACGATTTTACAGAGCTAGCGTAACAGAAGGAATGGGGGTTTTAACCCAGATCTTTAATCAGGTATGGGAAAGCATTTCTCTCCCCTTGTGGTGCCTCTGCGGCTGTGGTGCCTCTGCGGCTGTGGTGCACCTGCGGCTGTGGTGCCCCTGCGGCTGTACTGCCCCTGCAGTTGTGCTGCCTCTGCAGTTGTGCTGCCTCTGCAGTTGTGCTGCCTCTGCAGTTGTGCTGCCTCTGCAGTTGTGCTGCCTCTGCAGTTGTGGTTTCTGTGGTAATTTGTTGCGCAAAATGTTTCTGGCGCCATGCAAACCCCTCTTTACGAGGAGCTTGGAATGCAAAAGTGCTATTCTGTTTATATACTAGGTATGAACATAAACCCATTAAAAAATAGAAAATCTATTCCAATCTTTGAACATGTTAGCAAAACTCGCAGGGCCTCGACAATTTGATCAGTTGAAGCACTGAGTAAATATTGCAATATGGCAGGATTTATAAATGCTGAATGGAAAACTAAAGAGAAAAAAATAGTAATTCAAGAAATGAGAATGATAGAGGTAAGAGATGAACAAAACAAAGGAACAAAACAAGGGGGGAAGAGGAAAGTTACATCTTATATTCTCAGAGAAAGATGTGTTCAAATTATAATGCTTGAGTCAGCGAGAGACAAAACAAATACAAGCTTTTCAAGAGTATAGGCCAACTACAGGAGTAAATACTATTGCAAGAAGAACTATTGCAAGAAGAAGAACTATTGCAAGAAGAAGAACTATTGCAAGAAGAAGAACTATTGCAAGAAGAAGAACTATTGCAAGAAGAAGAACTATTGCAAGAAGAAGAACTATTGCAAGAAGAAGAACTATTGCAAGAAGAAGAACTATTGCAAGAAGAAGAACTATTGCAAGAAGAAGAACTATTACAAGAAGAAGAACTATTGCAAGAAGAAGAACTATTGCAAGAAGAAGAACTATTGCAAGAAGAACTATTGCAAGAAGGAGAACTATTGCAAGAAGAAGAACTATTGCAAGAAGAACTATTGCAAGAAGAAGAACTATTACAAGAAGAACTATTGCAAGAAGAAGAACTATTGCAAGAAGAAGAACTATTGCAAGAAGAAGAACTATTACAAGAAGAAGAACTATTGCAAGAAGAAGAACTATTGCAAGAAGAAGAACTATTGCAAGAAGAAGAACTATTGCAAGAAGAAGAACTATTGCAAGAAGAAGAACTATTGCAAGAAGAAGAACTATTGCAAGAAGAACTATTGCAAGAAGAAGAACTATTGCAAGAAGAAGAACTATTGCAAGAAGAAGAACTATTGCAAGAAGAAGAACTATTGCAAGAAGAAGAACTATTGCAAGAAGAAGAACTATTGCAAGAAGAAGAACTATTGCAAGAAGAACTATTGCAAGAAGAAGAACTATTGCAAGAAGAAGAACTATTGCAAGAAGAAGTAATATAACTACTGTAAGAAGTAATATAACTACTGTAAGAAGAAGGAAAAGAACTATTGCAAGAAGAAGAAAAAACTATTGCAAGAAGTAAATCTAGATCTAGAAGGCAGACCGACTTCTGTAGGACCATTGCATTGGTGTCAGTTGGAAGAATAGTGACCTTTCTAGTGACCTTTCTACAATCTGTCTATTGGCTCGTGGCAAAATAAAGGGGTTCTTTCTAAATCTTGAGATAACATCCAAAAATCTCTTGGTTTGTGAAACTGGTCGTGGCAAAAACTGGTTCTTTCTAAATCCTGGGATAACATTCCGAAGTCTCTGGGTTCATGAATCTGCTGGAAAAAAGGACTTCTTCCAGAATCCTGGGATTACAATCCCGAACTCTCTATTCTCCTTCAGGAGTCCATTTGTTAAGTCATGATTATACGCTCAACAGACTAAAGCAGTCAACCCTGCCAGAGGACTTCAGATGATTCCCAACGTAGACGGCCCAGATGTCAGCAGGGTACAACGAGTTAGATGGAATACCGATTTGTAATACGATTGAATTAAGACTAAGTTAAGGATTTATGTTATTTCAAATAGACTTAGAACCTGAAAATAGTTCGGAAGTACCATCAATAGCTAGTGCTTGAATCCTCTGCGTTAGTTTAGTATTTGATATTTAGTTAGTAGGAACAATTATTCGTGCAAATAAATGATAAGGTCTTAATGGTTAACGATAGTTTTCTGTTTTCTGCTATTGAAGTGTAACGCCATAACAGATCTCAGTCAGCAACTGTTACTGTTAGTACCCCCCCCCCCCCCCCCCCCCCTTCCCGAACCAAGAAGAATAACTTCAGCTACTGTCAGGAACCTTTTGTGCGAGAAAGACCGATGTGCAAGACGCCATGCTATTCGTTCAACTCTGCAGCCATGGCATCATGCCACGAGACTAGCCTGAGCCAGACATCTGCGCTTTTATGAACACTGACAGCACTATTTACTGACAAATGCAGGATCAACCTTTCAATAGATGATGGCCAGAGAGTATCGTCGACACACACAAGAGAGCACTACCCCAGCAATTGCCTTCAAGAGCGCGCTCGTCATGGAATTTGAGAGATTATGATCTGGAGAGGCATGTGCACAAATCATCGGACAGACCTCTTTATCTTAAGACTGCTGTTAAGGGCTTGTGATACCGTAATCGTAAAGAACCACATCGCATCTTTTGCGTTGAATCTTGCACCAGACATCGGGTTTGAGCAGGACAATGGCCGTCCGTATGTTATCGGAGTTGTGCTTGATGAACTCCAAGCCAGGAACATGCAATCTTGCCCTGGTCAGCAATTTTACTTGATTTGTCATTAATTGAGCATGATCGGTACGAGCTAAGACGTCGACTTCGCCAAGAAATCCTGCAGAGCGGCAGAATATTCCACAAAGTTACTGAGTCGCTGAATTCGATCAATGAGGCGCAGATGTCAAGCCGTGATCAACGCACGTGGTGGACACACGTGGTCCTAAGCGCTGCAATTTAAAAATAAAATGACCCCCATACTCCCAGACACTGCAGAGACAATCACACGATACGAAAATATATTTCCAATTGTTTCAGTTTTGAATTACGGAATAAAGTTTCTGTGACAGTTCCAGCTGGAGCATGGGCGTTTATGGCAGGGGAGATTTGACTGGCGACTCTGAACAAAGATTGCCTGAATGGATGCCAAGGTTAATCATCGTCTGACACTAGGTCAACAACGGAAACGATGAATTTAGGTGGAAGAAAGACTGGTACATACAGATGGGGGGGGGGGGGGGGGGTGTTCGGAGCTGAGGTGGGGGCCACGACCAGCTGCGACATTTAGAGTGACAGATTCGTGGATAAATATCTAATAACAGTTGGGGGTAGTTCCGAAGAGGGGGTAGTTCCAAATTAGAGTGATGGCTAAGTCAGACAACTAACAGAAGCCCATTAAACAGTCACGTTGCTTGCTTGAGACTATACAATGCTCTGCAAAGATGAAAGACTGCCGGCTAGGAACATATTCATGAACATATTCGTGTGAATACGTAAAGTAATCGAAGTATATATATATATATATATATATATATATATATATGATTATTTAGTTGATGTACTTTGTTCTTTTTGTTAATATGCATATTAAACGACACGTGTCCCATTCAGGATAGTGTTTACTGCGTTTTCCTGTGTGTTGTATCGTGGTGTGGATATATGTAACTGTTTAGATAAGTACTGCGCAACTTCTAAACGCCTTACACTGCCACATTTCTTCTCCCCAAATTTCTTTGTTTTTGAAGGACTAATCATTACCTTGTAGGTTATATTTTTCGTTTTGAGTATATTTATTTTCTGCATAGATATAAACAATCGCCTCATTTCCTTTGCGCTGTCTCTGTCATGTAATAGAGCCAATGTATTCAAAGTAATCCACGTGGTCGATATTTGCATTACCAATAGTGATCACTTTCAAATCCAGCAAGAGAACTGTGGCACAACAACAATTGAACTTCTTGCAGAAAACTTCTTAAAAAGCACCGACTTGGTTTCTGTGGTACTAATTGTACATGAAGTTCCCAACCACTTGTAGAACTCTCACGTTGACTTACAACATGCATACAAATGTGCAGTGATCCTGTTCATTTCTCCCTAGCCTTGGTAAGAAAGCCTGGACATCCAATAGATTATAATTGTTAATTTATAAATTGTTTCTTGGTCAGTTTCTGTGAACACAATACCTCCTCATACACTTACCTCTAATTTCTCTTTAAAATTGTCCACTTTTGATTTGAGTTCATGAAAGGTCTCTGGCAGTTCAACATTTTGTGTGTGCACCGTCTGTTCCAAGGTCAATAATCTGGCAGTCGAGAAATGGGGAACAACAAAACAAACAGCTCAATCGAGTGTCTGAATTTATGTCAGTCTTACAATAAGTGATATGCATTGTATTGCTAATATACTCAGATACAGAGATACACGCAGACACAGAGATACACGCAGACACAGAGATACACGCAGACACAGAGATACACGCAGACACAGAGATACACGCAGACACAGAGATACACGCAGACACAGAGATACACGCAGACAGAATTACTCAAAGAATACTCAACCCTCTACATATTAAGCCAAATCAATGAAATCCACATTTGCAAACTCGGCGTCTTCAAACCACCTACCCATGTTAACGTTCGCTCATTCACCGACTCTTCGATTCATTCATCAGTTCACTCACCCACAACATCCATACATCCACTAACCATAAGTCGACAATTTACAAATTCATTCTCAAACAATGTCTCCTAGTCTCCTAAGCTTTGTGCATCTCTCCAAGCCTCTCATTTACATATAATCAACAACTTACCTTTTATCTATTGTAACGATATCAGCTCCACCAATAGGCTGCTCTAACAGTCCATTCTTATCTAAAAACAGATACAACAAAATCATGATTGTGTTACTGTCAAGTAACTTTGTTGAACCCTCGCTTCTTTCTATAACAATCCGTTCTTTGAACATTTTTTCACTTATTCTTTGTGACGTTCAAGTTTCTCATGCCAACTCAACTCATCTCTCTCTCTCTCTCTCTCTTTCTCTCCATCTATTTTCCTGCCTTCGATCTGTTCTTGTTAAGACCAGTCAGACCCTCATTTCTCAGTTATGTCAAATGAACGTTGTCTGTCCTGTAATTTTAGCTAAGTGTTATGTTGATTTTATCTGGTAACATTAATTCCTTAGTTCTCCGAGTGGCGGGTTGTAGCTTTTCTCACATTTCGAGCGTGCTGAAGGTGGACAGTGGTTATTCAGGCAGTTGTGCTATGCTTGTTTGCATCTGCATGATGTTCACTACTACGGAGATCACGTAAATGCACGTATTGTCAGCCAGACTGCCTTGTTTTCAGGGAAAGCTACATGGAAGAGATAGGTCGGTCAGTATATTGTGCCTGATCCAGATGCGATGTCCTGGTCATCAATAACTTTATCATGGATTATATTTCTGTTCCTGTCAGCTATTTCTGAGCTATCTGAGATAACCTCAAGGATTATATATTTGTTCCTGTCAGTGATTTCTGAGCTGTCTGAGGTAATAACGTTCTTCTCATGGATCATATTTCTGTTCCTGTCAGTGATTTCTGAGCTGTCTGGGGTAAACAATCTCACGGACTACATTTCTGAGCTGTCTGAGGTAAACAATCTCATGGACTACATTTCTGGGCTGTCTGAGGTAAACAATCTCACGGACTACATTTCTGGGCTGTCTGAGGTAAACAATCTCACGGACTACATTTTTGCTTCTGTCTGTCAGTGATTTTTCTTTGTTGACCAAGACTCGTATCCATGAAGTACTATTGGCTGTACGTAAGATTGCAGGGCCGTTCCACCCCGCCCCCTCCCTCTCTGTATCGCCCACTCATTTCCTTACTCCTAATAGTGCTTGTGAGTGACATAAGTACTTTATGCGTGATTTACCAGACACGCATAACATGCTTCTACCGTCTTACATTTAAGAAAAGGTGTCGCACTAACACCTGGACTGGCACATTTTGCTTTCATCAGGACTTTTGATCTGAACTAATTCGTTATAGCTTTTCAACATTACCAGACCTTACTTGTAAGGCAGCAGATTTTTAAAGTCAAATTTTCTTCAAGATGAAATACCATATATGGTTTATTAGCTTAATCTAATCAGAGAATTCTGGCATAAAGATTCGCATCTTTCCCCTACTATTAGAACAGTCAAGTCGCGAGGACAGGGGGTAGTATTCTACTCAAATACGCCGTGTATTGCGCCTTCCATTGAGGCTTTTCATTTTCATTGAGCTCATGCTAAATATCAATCCCGTCATGGCAACATTTGGGACCAACCATATAACTTACTGCAATCAGCGGCGACAACCTCGAGGCTGTACCGAGAGCTGGGAGTGTTCTCCGCCAACTTGGCTGATATGTTGACCAAGTTTTGTCTGGTGTTGTACAGCTTGAGAATATCTGACGGGCCAGCTTCAGCTGCTGAGCGGAACGTTTCTGTGGAAACAGGATATGGGGACAAATTTAGAACAATTACGAAGAGGACATAATTTAGTTTTAAAGAACAATTATAAAAAGGATAAAACAAACTATTATGAAGAGAAAACCATTGGTACATTCAGCAATTTTAAGGGAAAACATGTGCAAAGAATATTATCAGAATATAAAAGAAATGTAAAATCAGTTATAAAGAGGTTGACATAGAATATGGAAACAGAGGTTGACATAGAATATGGAAACAGAGGTTGACATAGAATATGGAAACAGAGGTTGATATTGAATATGGAAACAAACTATATGACAAGAACTTTGGGACAAACAACGTTGGGACAAACATCAACTTTGGGACACACATCATCAACTTTGAGACAAACAACTTTGGGACAAAACTTTGGGACAAACAAACAACTTTGGGACAAACAAACAACTTTGGAACAAACAACTTTGGGACATACAACTTTGGGACAAACAACAACTTTGGGACAAACAACAACTTTGGGACAAACAACAACTTTGGGACAAACAACAACTTTGGGACAAACAAACAACTTTGGGACAAACAAACAACTTTGGGACAAAGAGCAATTTTTTTGACTCCTCGTAATAAGTTCCTTTGCCTGTCCTTGAAGATATTAGGTGAACGCGAACGTAGACTTCTGGTACCGTCAACTGTTTTCCCTAACCTTGCTAATTGTACTCGTTTCATTTGGCCTTGGAGTAGGTAATGAATTAACTAGGGAAATCTAGGCCTAAACTGTTTGCCAAACATTTTCCTTTTGTGTAGGCCTACCTGTGTAAAACTGTTGCACGTTTGAGTCCACCTCGTACACTCAACCGTATTGTGTGTTGTGGTTGTTAAACCTAAATTCTCCGAACGTTTTAGTAGCAAAGTTGTCAGAGAGCATGCTTCTAATGGCAAGCGGACCGGATACAATCCATTTCGACACTGTCCAGTATACTCAAATTAAATGAGTACCCTACATAATGTAAGGGAAGATGAATAACTGGTCACGGTCCCTTGCAAATGAACAAAAACTGACCTAGAACAATTCTGTACACTTCATCTTTGCCGGCAGTTGTCATGGGGCAATCTGTATCCATATTTGGATGTTTACTTTTATTTTGATCGTCGTTCTGTTTGTTCTTTATACTGAGGCGAAGTGCATTATACTTTTTTGTGCAGCTTACGTAATCATTTTTAATTCGTAAAATTTCCATAAGGTTACAGCTTTTGTCGTTTCATGGATTCGAACACATGCAAGTGGATTTGTGAGCCATGTTCCTAACCACTTTATGTCATCCATGTCATATGGGAGTAGTCACGTGGTGATGTTAGTGATTATATGCATGATGTTTAAATATGGAACAATGATTACGCCCTCACATAAAACACTGCTGTCGGGAATGAAGTTTCTACATGGTATGAATAAGCTCCCTATTTATCACTATTTTTTGTTGGGAGGTGGTGAGACCCGTTTTCTCCCGCCTGCCTGCCTTCTTTAATTTAAGTCACGCCCCATTATATACATATATTTATTAAGAGCGTGACACGACCGATTAGAACCTCATCCATTTACTGTGAAGGCGACACATGTAACCACTCAACCAGTCAAGCGAGAAAAATTGGCATTAGCTGAAACAAAATTAAATCCGCACTTGAAAGTTTTTTTTCTAGTTTATTGAATGAATACATTTCTATATTTAGATGGAATGGCGTCATGTAGATGTATAAAAAAATATGATTGTCATAAAGACAGTTATTGACATGCACCTGAAGATCAGGTCATTATCGTGTTTATTTCTTCGACAATCTTTTTGTGTGACCTTGAAGAAACTGCAGGCATTATTAAATGAAATACGGTTCTCAGCCTAAATTACGGACAAATTGTTATACATGTTATGGCTTTCATCTGTACTGACAGAGGTAAAACAGCAAGTTAAAGTTCCCAGTCGTGCCGACAAAGCAGCTGTTACACAAGCTACCGTGTTCAGACTTGCTAACAGAATAACCGTTATACAATACACTTCGCAGCCTCACCGATGGATTAGCTGTTATATGCAATAGTTCTCAGCCTCACCGACGGACCAGCTATCATGTGCTATGATTCTCAGCCTCACCGACGGCCCAGCTATCATTTGCTACGGTTCTCAGTCTCACCGACAGACCAGCTATCATGTGCTACGGTTCTCAGCCTCACCGACGGACCAGCTATCATGTGCTACGGTTATCAGCCTCACCGACGGACCAGCTATCATGTGCTACGGTTCTCAGCCTCACCGACGGACCAGCTATCATGTGCTACGGTTCTCAGCCTCACCGACGGACCAGCTATTATGTGCTACGGTTCTCAGCCTCACAGACGGACCAGCTATCATGTGCTACGGTTCTCAGCCTCGCCGACGGACCAGCTATTATGTGCTACGGTTCTCAGCGTCACCGACGGACCAGCTATCACGTGCTACGGTTCTCAGCCTCACCGACGGACCAGCTATCATGTGCTGCGGTTCTCAGCCTCACCGACGGACAAGCTATCATGTGCTGCGGTTCTCAGCCTCACCGACGGACAAGCTATCATGTGCTGCGGTTCTCAGCTTTAGCTACGGACCAGCTATTGCAAGTGCTGCGGTTCTCGAACTTACGGACTAACCAGTTATTTAAGCCACAGTTCTTAGCGTTATGGACGGTCCATCGCTTAAATTATCTATATTCTCAGACTCATACTCCATAACTCCTCAATTTAATAATGATATGCACTATGTCCTACACACAACCCGACGCCGAGTAACTTATTGGTGTTTAGAAGTTATAATACAGTATATACGGTGTTTAGAAGTTATAATACAGTATATACAACACAAAGCTGGTGAGTAATGGGAGGTAGACTGCTCACTTATCAGAAGAAGAAAACACCGATGGAGAGAAGGAATTGACACTCCATGGATATCCAACATTTAAATATCGCGAGCGGCGTTACAATTTGACAAAACAAAAAACCAAAACTATAATCGCAGGCGTAAGAATATTTATTTTTTAAAATTACTTACAGCAATTAATCAAATCATTTTTTTTTACCCCCGGTGGAGCATATGACCTGAACACACGACATCCATTTATGTCTTTCATCAACACCCTCAGCTGGTCACAGGTCTGACCGGCTTTCTCCAAGTTTTTAATCGAAATCAAGAAAATTTTAACATTTTAGCAAAGTAATAAATACATTATATTCCATAAGCTAATATCTGAGTTCATCCTTTGTTACATTTGGTTGAACAGTCCGACTACATTGCACATTCAATGAGACACTTGGCACTGTATTCTCTCTTCTCAGTTTGTGCGAGTGGAAGTTAACAGTATCACCTGCTTCAGTAGAAATGTTGAGATGCAGCAGGGACTAAAGATTTATTGGCACTTTCCACAATTATCATTTCAGTTGTTCCTGGAAACTAGCGATCGGCTCTCAACTGCCTCGCTTCGATGGCCCAGTGGTTCCTTTCCCGACAGGTCCAGACAGGCGACCAACAAAGGTTGCTCCGGGCTAGCAACCCCATTTGCTTAAAAACAGCTAAGAAAATCAAACTAGAAACGCATCCTCGATTCCCTATAGCTGGATAAGGTAACCCGAAGTGCAGTATTGAAAATCTCATTCTGCAAATATTGGCATGCATGATATTGTGGCGAAATCTATTTTTCTGATAATGGTCTGGAACGTTGTAGAGTGATGGCCTGTAATTCACACACCCAAGAGGGAAAGAGCTTGACGCCTGACCTGTCGGTTGTTTAGACACCCCTAAGTTACTCATTGTACGGCGCCATTATCCCATCATTGACTTGACAATTCCTGGTGTATAATACGTGACCTTGTTGAAAGTACAGATACATAATACACGGTTCTAAGACTTTTGGATGAACCGGACATTAAGAATATTTACATTCATATACTTTTTCTTAATGTACTTCGGGAGAGTACTAATTTTCAGTGCCAAGTGCTTTTTAGCACTGACAAAAAATGATGCCAGGATGTAGACTTTTCGGTAGGCTCATACGCCCTTATATGTCACACATGACTGAACATAACATAAACCCCATAAACACAAGGTAAAACTTTTACAAAGAAATTCAAACTGTGCGACTAAATGTAGAACTTTCCCAGATATGTCCGCCGGGTTCTTTGTGTATGACCTTCCCAGATAGGTCCACCGGGTTCTTTGTGTATGACCTTCCCAGATAGGTCCGCCGGGTTCTTTGTGTATGACCTTCCCAGAAAGGTCCGCCGGGTTCTTTGTGTATGACATTCCCAGATAGGTCCGCCGGGTTCTTTGTGTATGACCTTCCCAGATAGGTCCGCTGGGTTCTTTGTGTATGACAGGCAAGGACAAGATGCGACTGTTGTGACATGACAAAACGGTCATGGTTAGGTGATTAAGAGCAGTATTGATGGCATCAAACAGGCTGCGGGTCTACTATGCCTTACTGTTTTCGAAGTCCATTGAAATTGACTCGCACATCATTTAACCGCCATTCACGGCAAATGTTCCAACGCAGTGGAGTAATAAGCTGCTTGAGCCTAGCCTGCTAAGCAGAAATAACTCATTCCAGCTATCTCCAGCTCATACCACAGCTGGGACCTACACATGGGCATATGCTCTTGTAGAAGTGCAGGTCGACTAAATCAAGACTTCCAACCTGAAGTGATGTTGATAAATTCTTGTGTTGACTATGACGCTTGTCCGACAGCCAAATAGTCCAGAAATTCAGTGCTACTCTCGCATATTTATACCAACTCTGTGCTATCAGTGTCAGACTTGATCCTTACCCAAGCACCAAAATATGAAAGTACCATCGTTTGAAATAGGAAAACACCATCGCTTGAAATGAGGAAAACACCATCGCGTGAAATGAATTCCATTGCAAGAAATGAAATGTATAAAGGTAATCGGTTGTCACCGGGGAGAGATAGAACAAGAATTGGACAATATGGTGGGAATTACAGCTTTTGGTTTAATTTCAATTCAAAAATCGCCCACTGTACGCTCAACAAAAGAGGTACCGGTTACATGGTTCTTAGAAGACCGCACGGAAGTTAAATGACATGACAATCAGTAGACGACACGGGATTAGGACCGGTCAACACACTTGTCCATACCAAGCACAGCTACTCAGCTTTGTACGACTCACCGACACAAGTAAATACAACTTTGTACGACTCACCGACACAAGTAAATACAACTTTGTACGACTCACCGACACAAGTGAATACAACTTTGTACGACTCACCGACACAAGTGAATACAACTTTGTACGACTCACCGACACAAGTGAATGCAACTTTGTACGACTCACCAACACAAGTAAATACAACTTTGTACGACTCACCAACACAAGTAAATACAACTTTGTACGACTCACCAACACAAGTAAATACAACTTTGTACGACTCACCGACACAAGTGAATACAACTTTGTACGAGTCACCGACACAAGTGAATACAACTTTGTACAACTCACCAACACAAGTAAATACAACTTTGTACGACTCACCGACACAAGTGAATACAACTTTGTACGAGTCACCGACACAAGTGAATACAACTTTGTACAACTCACCAACACAAGTAAATACAACTTTGTACGACTCACCGACACAAGTAAATACAACTTTGTACGACTCACCGACACAAGTAAATACAACTTTGTACGACTCACCGACACAAGTGAATACAACTTTGTACGAGTCACCGACACAAGTAAATACAACTTTGTACGACTCACCAACACAAGTAAATACAACTTTGTACGACTCACCGACACAAGTGAATACAACTTTGTACAACTCACCAACACAAGTAAATACAACTTTGTACGACTCACCGACACAAGTAAATACAACTTTGTACGACTCACCGACACAAGTAAATACAACTTTGTACGACTCACCGACACAAGTGAATACAACTTTGTACGAGTCACCGACACAAGTGAATACAACTTTGTACAACTCACCAACACAAGTAAATACAACTTTGTACGACTCACCGACACAAGTAAATACAACTTTGTACGACTCACCGACACAAGTAAATACAACTTTGTACGACTCACCGACACAAGTGAATACAACTTTGTACGACTCACCGACACAAGTAAATACAACTTTGTACGACTCACCGACACAAGTGAATACAACTTTGTACGACTCACCGACACAAGTGAATACAACTTTGTACGACTCACCGACACAAGTAAATACAACTTTGTACGACTCACCGACACAAGTAAATACAACTTTGTACGACTCACCGACACAAGTGAATACAACTTTGTACGACTCACCAACACAAGTAAATACAACTGTGTACGACTCACCGACACAAGTAAATACAACTTTGTACGACTCACTGACACAAGTAAATACAACTTTGTACGACTCACCGACACAAGTGAATACAACTTTGTACGACTCACCAACACAAGTAAATACAACTTTGTACGACTCACCGACACAAGTAAATACAACTTTGTACGAGTCACCGACACAAGTAAATACAACTTTGTACGACTCACCGACACAACTAAATACAACTTTGTACGACTCACCGACACAAGTGAATACAACTTTGTACGACTCACCGACACAAGTGAATACAACTTTGTACGACTCACCGACACAAGTAAATACAACTTTGTACGACTCACCGACACAAGTAAATACAACTTTGTACGACTCACCGACACAAGTAAATAAAACTTTGTACGACTCACCGACACAACTAAATACAACTTTGTACGACTCACCGACAAAAGTGGATACAGCTTTGTATGACTTACCGACACAAGTGGATACAGCTTAGTACGACTCACCGACACAAGTAAATACAACTTTGTACGACTCACCGACACAACTGGATACAGCTTTGTACGACTCACTGACACAACTGGATACAGCTTTGTACGACTCACCGACACAAGTAGATACAGCTTACGGCTCTCACAGGTACAAGTGGATAAACAATTGAACTGAACTAAACTATGCAATTCAATGCTTTTATCTACCAAGTTGCACACTCACGTGCGTATTAGTGTGCCCTTTCAACTTTTTCTACGCTGGAGAACAAGTTCTTAGAACTTCTGTATAAACGGTTATATATTGCTCACAGTACGTCAATACCATCATTTAGTTGTAACGCGTGCTTTTAATATTCATCTCACTTTTCAAAAATATAACAATTTGATATTTCCCATGCTGTTTAGATATGGTTTCATTATCATGAGAAGTACTGTAGTTTTATTTTTACAAGCGAATAGTTTCTTAAGATCTTTCTCGAAACTAACATTTGGTTTCTCCAAAACACTTTACTGAATTTGTACAAACAGAATAATGTTTATGAGCCATGGTCGTATCTTTACCATATGGCTAGATTTGTACAGGCTGCTCGAAATATGATGCACTGATAGCCATCTGATTTAATTTATGTTCGGTGGGGATGGTGAAATAAGTTCTTTGTATAGACGGGGATGGTGAAAAAAGTTCTATGTGTAGACGGGGAGGGGGAAATAAGTACTATGTATAGACGGGGAGGGGGAAATAAGTTCTATGTATAGACGGGGAGGGTGAAATATGTACTATGTATAGACGGGGAGGGGGAAATAAGTTCTATGTATAGACGGGGAGGGTGAAATAAGTTCTATGTATAAACGGAGATGGTGAAATAAGTTCTATGTATAGACGGCGAGGGTGAAATAAGTTCTATGTATAGATGGGGATGGTGAAATAAGTTCTATGTATAGACGGCGAGGGTGAAATAAGTTCTATATATAGAGGGGGAAATAAGTTCTATGTATAGACTGGGATGGTGAAATAAGTTATATGTATAGAAAGAGTACGCACGTGTATATGGGCATGCATGAGCGGGCGTGTCAAAAATCAAGACGGCAGATTTTACTGGGAAACAGTACTGCTACTCTTATTAGCATTACTAAACTGGTATTTTATCAGTTCTATTTAATCAGTTCTATCTGATCAGTTCTATTTGATCAGTTCTATTTTATCAGTTCGAAGGAACAAGAACCACATCCTTGACTTCAATGCTAGAATGTAAAACGACCATCGGAATTGGAAGTGGCAATTGGCAAACATCATATCGAGGAATGGAACAGCAAAAGACTTGGATCTGCTCGATGTCACTATATCACAAGCAATGTTTCACTCGCTTACCGTCAAACGACAAACCTTATTGACTATGTTATCGCTTGACAACTTATTGACTATGTTATCGCTTGACAACTTATTGACTATGTTATCGCTTGACAACTTATTGACTATGTTATCACGTGACAACTTATTGACTGTTATCACGTGACAACTTATTGACTATGTTATCACGTGACAACTTATTGACTATGTTATCACGTGCTAACTTATGTTATCACGTGACAACTTATGTTATCACTTGACAACTTATTGACTGTTATCACTTGACAACTTATTGACTATGTTATCACTAGAAAGAGTGACTTATGTGATGGGCGGGTGACAAGAGCTGATCAGGTTTATTCTGTCAACATTTAACTTCAGCATAGAGCCCATGACATCGGAGGCTAGTGAAGAGAATTAATATATGAAACTGCAGAACGGAACAGTCTCACACTTTTTCACATGTTCTGGACATTCCGCTAAAAGATGAATAGCATTGTTAGATTACAGTGAAGGAGAAATGGACCTTTCTGAGAAAGAAATCAAGCAATACTCGGAAATCAGCGAATAATCCATAACACGAACGCCACAAGTCGCGACAAAGGGTTAACTCGGCATTCCTACAAGCTTTGATCAGGTCATGAAAGGAATTTTTGAAATTTATATAGGAAACTCCTCCGGGTCAGATGCTCTTACTGCTGGAGTTCATAATGCAGGAGGTCCTATTCTATTGAACAGCTGACGTAGCTATCCCGTTCAATGTGAGATAACCGGCAGATACCTCATGATCTGAAAGATGCTATTGTTCACTTGAACAAACTAAAGAGAAACTGTCATTCCTACGCTAGAGCATCTTCTGTAAATCGCGGGCAAGATTGTGCTCCATGTCCGGCTCAAGTGCTCCCGTGTCTCGCTCAAGTGCTCCCGGGTCCGGCTCAATTGCTCCCTTGTCCGGGTCAACAGCCTAACTAGTTATCTTGGGCAGGGTCTACTCCCAGAGTCAGGATGGTTTTCGAGCCGGTCGTGGAAAGGTCGGCACGATAAGTAGGTCAACTAAAGGTAACGTTTTAAGAACATTGCAACCTGTACAGAGTTTTGGTGGACATGAGCAAGATCGTTGACACCGTCAACTGGTAAGGGCTCTTGCAATTCATGGCAAGAATTGGTTGCCCTGGAAGATTCATTACCGTTGATCGCCAATTCCATGATAGCTCGTGTACTGCAGGGATGAGAGAGGTTCGCCAATTCCATGATAGCTCGTGTACTGCAGGGAGGAGAGAGGTTCGTCAATTCCATGATAGCTCGTGTACTGCAGGGAGGAGAGAGGTTCGCCAATTCCATGATAGCTCGTGTACTGCAGGGATGAGAGAGATTCGCCAATTCCATGATAGCTCGTGTACTGCAGGGAGGAGAGAGGTTCGCAGATTCCATGATAGCTCGTGTACTGCAGGGAGGAGAGAGGTTCGCCAATTCCATGATAGCTCGTGTACTGCAGGGAGGAGAGAGGTTCGCCAATTCCATGATAGCTCGTGTACTGCAGGGAGGAGAGAGGTTCGCCAATTCCATGATAGCTCGTGTACTGCAGGGATGAGAGAGGTTCGTCAATTCCATGATAGCTCGTGTACTGCAGGGAGGAGAGAGGTTCGCCAATTCCATGATAGCTCGTGTACTGCAGGGATGAGAGAGATTCGCCAATTCCATGATAGCTCGTGTACTGCAGGGATGAGAGAGGTTCGTCAAGTCCATGATAGCTCGTGTACTGCAGGGAGGAGAGAGGTTCGCCAATTCCATGATAGCTCGTGTACTGCAGGGATGAGAGAGATTCGCCAATTCCATGATAGCTCGTGTACTGCAGGGAGGAGAGAGGTTCGCAGATTCCATGATAGCTCGTGTACTGCAGGGAGGAGAGAGGTTCGCCAATTCCATGATAGCTCGTGTACTGCAGGGAGGAGAGAGGTTCGCCAATTCCATGATAGCTCGTGTACTGCAGGGAGGCGAGAGGTTCGCCAATTCCATGATAGCTCGGGTACTGCAGGGAGGAGAGAGGCGTGTGGGCATCAGTCACCAACGGTGTTAAATAGGGATGTGCTGGCACCAGCATTTTCTTTGCAGCAATGCTCTGATGCTGGATTATGTTAAAATGAGGTTGCTATTAGCAAGCATATCAGGTAAAGGGCGAAAGGTAGGCTATCTATGATCAGATATGCCTGAAACAATACACCAAAGTGAAAGAATGCACCATCTCGGATATTATGTTCGTTGACGAACGCGTCCTTCACTCCTCCCGAGAACACGATGTGCAGCCAACCGTGGCGAAGTTTTTGGGCGCGTGAAGTAATTTTAATCACACAACACGAACAGACACTTTCAACCTGCATCCAGGAAGCGATACATCGAATCCAAAGTCACGAAACATCGAATCCAAAGTCACGAAACATCGAATCCATAGTCACGATACATGGAGCCCATAGTCACTATAATAATAATAATAATAATAATAGCTGTCCATCGTTGTCGATGAGGACCGCCGACATCATCCTTGTCACAGATTTCCCTGTTGGGTGTGGGTGCGCATGTGGCTGAACAGGCCAATGCGAGCACGAAAACATCTGCTACATATCGGGCACACGAGGTTTGTAGAAGGGGATGGTGTTCCCGCTGCTCGAGATTTCCGCGTCTCGCGTCTGTTCTGGGCTTTCACAACACGGTCATCTTCACCGGCAGCTACACCCGATTTGACTGCACTTCTCCAGTCAGATCTGTTTTTCGCAAGACATTCCCAGGTGTCGAAGTCTATCTGGAAACTTTTTAGTGAGTCCTTCAGACCGTCTTTAAAACGTTTCTTTGGGCGCCCTCTCTCGCGCCATCCGTCTCTCAGCTCGCCGAAGAGAAGCTCTTTGGGAGCCGCTTGTCTGACATACGGACGAGGTGTCCGGCCCATCCTAGTCGTGCTTTTTCTAGCAGTGCATGTATGCTGGGCATGTTAGGCCTCGAGAGAACATCGATGTCAGTGACACGATCTTGCCATCGGATGTGGAATATTCGCCTCAGACAACCTGTGTGGAAGTGGTTTAACCTCCTTGCATGTCCAGAGTATACAGTCCAGCTTTCGCAAGCGTATAGTAGGGTTGGAATGATGGTTGCACGGTAGACTTTCAATTTGGTCTTGACGCTGATGCCACGACGTGCCCAGACCATCGAGCGCATTCTACCAAAGGCTGTGCTGGCCTTTGCTATTCTGCTTGCCACCTCATCGTCTAGGCTGACAGATCTCGACAGCGTGCTGCCCAGATATGTGAATTTGTCTACGGCATTCAACGTCTGCCCGCTGACTGTAGTCTCTGGTTTTGTGTACGGCATGCCTGGTGCTGGTTGGTACATGACCTTGGTACATAGTCACGATACATCGAACCAAAAGTCACAATACATCGAACCTAAAGTCACAATACATCGAACCTAAAGTCACAATACATCGAACCTAAAGTCACAATACATCGAACCTAAAGTCACAATACATCGAACCTAAAGTCACAATACATCGAACCTGAAGTCACGATACAAAACAAATGCCTCACGGCAGCGGAGAGCTTCACTAACAGGATTGCAAAGACAAGCTCTGCGTGGGAGGCTACAAGCTCTGCGTGGGAGGCTACAAGCTCTGCGTGGGAGGCTACAAGCTCTGCGTGGGAGGCTACAAGCTCTGCGTGGGAGGCTACAAGCTCTGCGTGGGAGGCTACAAGCTCTGCGTGGGAGGCTACAAGCTCTGCGTGGGAGGCTACAAGCTCTGCGTGGGAGGCTACAAGCTCTGCGTGGGAGGCTACGAGCTCTGCGTGGGAGGCTACGAGATCTGCGTGGGAGGCTACGAGATATGCGTGGGAGGCTACGAGATCTGCGTGGGAGGCTACAAGATCTGCGTGGGAGGCTACAAGATCTGCGTGGGAGGCTACAAACTCTGCGTGGGAGGCTACAAAGGACGTCTGGAACCAGCAAGGCATCACTTGCCATCAAGGTAAATATGTATCGTGCTATACTGTTAGCCACCCTATTGCATATCTGCGAAATAAGGGCAGTGTATGTAAGACGTGTCAGACAGTTAAATTCTTTCCACAGGAGCTCGTCTTGAGGTTTCCCAGGATCAGATATCAAAACTCTGAAATTCTTAAGTCGACACATTGGTTCCTGCACAACGTCCAGATCAGACGTCAGGACATATCAGACGTCAGTACATATTCGACGTCGTCTTCCTAAGCAGCTGCTACGCGGTAAGCTCAGAACTGCAAAACGCCCATCATTAAACAACAAAAAAAAGGGGGGGGGGGGAAGGGGTGTGAGAAAAGAAAATCTGCAAAGGCTCGTTAAAATATATATGACTGGCTTAACATTGTCACCTCCTTGAAGATGTTTAACTGTCGAACCCGCCGTGCTAGAATCACATAAGGTGCTCAGATCGCAGAGCAGATTTATCGACGATGCTTAGAGAAAGCGAGGCACCTGAAAGAACAGAACGCATGACAGCCACACAGCCGACTCATCACATGTATGTCCCATGTACAGCAGAGTCTGCCGTAGCAGAATTTGACTTCAGTCATGAAGTTCACATCTCGCAACACTAGTCCGATGTCGCTCCTGCGATGGGCAACATCCAACTAATAGTATCATATCTTACAATAGTCATATCATGTCACATAGTAATAATAATGGCATGTCACATAGTAATAATACTGGCATGTCACATAGTAATAATACTGGCATGTCACATAGTAATAATACTGGCATGTCACATAGTAATAATACTGGCATGTCACATAGTAATAATACTGGCATGTCACATAGTAATAATACTGGCATGTCACATAGTAATAATACTGGCATGTCACATAGTAATAATACTGGCATGTCACATAGTAATAATACTGGCATGTCAATAGTAATACTGTCATGTCACATAGTAATAATACTGTCATGTCACATAGTAATAATACTGTCATGTCACATAGTAATAATACTGTTATGTCACATAGTAATAATATTGTCATGTCACATAGTAATGAAATTCATAAGTGGAGGATCTGCGAGAAAATGAAGATGTGAACTAAAATTAACCTAAGACAGACGATTCGTTAGACATGGTTTGGTTCCCAAGACGAACAGAATAGGGCCTCTGCTTCCTTCCATGCTTGTCCTAAGAGAAAAGAGGTAGGTTCTATTTGAGGCTGACAACATCACGTAGAAACTATTTATGTGATACCGCGGTGGAAATTATCGGAAACAGGCTTTCCTTAAAGATGCGTAGGGCAAGTCGAAACGGACGGACGGAGAGTTGGACCCAAGAGGCAAGCCGAACAGACGGACGGAGAGTTGGACCTATAAGGCAAGCCGAACGGACGGATGGACGGAGAGTTGGACCTATGGGGCAAGCCGAACGGATGGACGGAGAGTTGGATCTATGGGGGCAAGCCGAACGGACGGACGGAGAGTTGGATTTATGGGGCAAGTCGAACGGACGGACGGAGAGTTGGATCTATGGGGGCAAGCCGAACGGACGGACGGAGAGTTGGATCTATGGGGGCAAGCCGAGCCGAACGGATAGTTGGACCTATAGGGCAAGCCGAACGGACGGACGGAGAGTTGGACCCATGGGGCAAGCCGAACGGACGGACGGAGAGTTGGACCCATTGGGCAAGCCGAACGGACGGACGGAGAGTTGGACCTATAAGGCAAGCCGAACGGACGGACGGAAAGAGAGAGAGAGAGAAAGAGAGAGAAGGAGAGAGAAAGAGAGAGAGAGAGAGAGAGAGAGAGAGAGAGAGAGAGAGAGAGAGAGAGAAAGAAAGTTAAGAACAAAGAGAATGGAGAAACTAGAGAACTTAGTGGCAGGAAAAGCAAGAGCTGCAGTGGCTAAGATAGACCGATAAAATTGATGCAATGGCATAACACATTGGATGAAAAAACTTATCTGGTGCAGTGTTGAATTAAGCGACAATCTATTGTGGCTGCAGCCCAAAGGTTAATACATTTTCTGCAGTTCAAATTAACGATGATAGTTCCAAATTAACGATGATACAAATTAACAATGATGATACAAATTAACAATGATAGTACCAAATTAACGATGATAGTACCAAATTAACGATGATACAAATTAACAATGATAGTACCAAATTAACGATGATAGTACCAAATTAACGATGATAGTATTAAATTAACGATGATAGTACCACATTAACGATGATAGTATCAAATTAACGATGATAGTACTAAAGACTACAGTAAATGTAGCCCACGGGCATACACAACCGTAAATTGGCACTGATCTGAAGCAGTGAATTGGGCAAAAGAATTGATCGTCAATACAATGTGGCATGACACTTGATGTTATAATCCACTATACAGAATTGAGTGTCATTGATACGCTAGAAGAGAATCAGTATCAACTGCGACTTTATGAAGAAGTACAGACTAATTTGTGTGTTGAGCATGTATAGCCACGGAAACCAGTTGGCTCTAGATGCGTTTAATGTGTTGCTAGATCGACACTCCCATCTTAAAAGTCGCAAGATTTGTACTTATAAATATTGTCTAAAAAAATGGTTTGCATGAGCTGCAGTGGTCAGCGACCCATACCTGACAGCTAACGTCAGGGCCAGCGAAACAGCTGCCAAGACCCTTCTACACCTCCACGTGGTTGTCCTGCAGCAGGGCAGACTGGCTAAGAAGAAGGGATCGAAGAGGGAATGCTAACCAGGTACTAACAAATTGCTTGAAGTCGGATGCGTTGGACCGAAAGGTGCAAATATCGCAGTCAAGCTGTAAACTACGACACAACGCATTCCGTTCTCTGGACTACATTCTGCTACTTAGCCCTTTTAGGATTTGGTAGCGGGAGATTGAGAACGAACGAAGCCAAGTCATTTTTTTTTTTTTTATTACCGTACAATTTCTGAGAGGTCCTTATGCGGTCATTCCTTGTGGAGTTGATCAATTATTTCAACAACCCCATGACCTTTGATCAATTCAATATCTTCTATATACTCCGTCTTCTAAACCAGTTTAAAAGGACACTCCAGATCTCACTTTCGTTGCCAGTGATCTATTAGTTAGATTGTTTCTGATTTTCTGGAGCAATAGTTTTCGACATAGTCTACTTTAGATATTCCGACTCACGGGGAAAATCCATTGAAGCGTCACACTCAACAGCGAACTAAACGAAAATCATTGGGCTAAGGCTTAATCCATGCTCAACACAGAAAAATAAACAATTCGTTACAAAACACAAATTACTGTTGAGTGTCGATTCTTTTACATAATCCTACACTGAAACCAACTGCATATCCATCTTTGTTTCCCCAAAACGCTATTATAGCTCCATTGATAGTTGACACATTCATTTTTCGTTATTTAGTCAGCCGTGTAATGTGACGTTTCAAAGGGATTTCTTGGTGAGTCAGAATGCCTCTATCTACACAAAACTTACTGCAAATTCAGCCCTTTTGACTCACGGAGAAATATATTTGAGGGAAAAAGTATAAGATTTATAAGGGAAATAGATTATATGATTTATGAGGGAAATAAGTGATACAATGTCAAGTTTACGATGGAAAAAGATGTTTAAGGGATAAACAAAGTGACGATAGAAGTCTTAGACAGAGTTAAAGTGCTTTTTAAAAACAAAAAATAGATAAATGGACAAAGCGCACACACGTAATTAAGACGATCAGTCAACAAAAACAGCAATAAAAGACTTCCCAAAATAAACAATGCATAACGGTTTTTCACGATTAACTCAACTAAATATAGCCCAAAATAACCCAGCAATGATCTCTACAGCTGTTGAAGGCCCAAAGACGAACACGTCTATTCGTGAATCACCGTCACATTGTTTTGATATCAGAAATACACTTTACGTTAATTTATGAACCAATAAAATTCCCCGAAACTACAGACACGGGAGAATAAAGATTGAACTAAATGCTCTTATCAGTAGCATTCATTCAACTAGTACATTTGGTTCTCGCAATCTTTTGTTGCAGAGAGAGGTAGGGAGATGCAGTTTCCATTCTTGCGAAATGTGTGTAGAATTTTGGGTCTTTTACTAACTTTATACGGTTGCATCGGATCATTTCACTAACTTTATAAGGTTGCATCGGATCATTTTACTAACTTTATAAGGTTGCATCGGATCATTTTACTAACTTTATAAGGTTGCATCGGATCATTTTACTAACTTTATGAGGTTGCAAGACACGTGGACCAATCAACCAGCATGTGTCCATCCATATGACGGTGGTCTTGATACATAAGTACTACAACACGGGCTTGCAACAATAAACGCAACACGTGGACCAATAAAAAAGACACGATGCTAGATTGCACAAACTGAAAAAAGAAACGTAAGTAAGACTTTCGTAAGGAACAGAGAGGCAGAGCGACAAAGGTACAGAGACAGAGAGGGACAGAGACAGACAGAGGGACAGAGAAGGACAGAGAGAGACAGAGACAGAGAGAGACAGAGAAACAAAGAGAGAGACAGATAGAGAGATAGAGCTCAGACAGACAGATATCAGAGAGAGAGAAAGAGAGAGAGAGAGAGAGAAAGAGAGAGAGAGAAAGAGAGAGAGAGAAAGAGAGAGAGAGAAAGAGAGAGAGAGAAAGAGAGAGAGAGAAAGAGAGAGAGAGAAAGAGAGAGAGAAAGACCAGACATTTCCGGTCAAAAATCTCTACAGAAAGAAGACGGTTACAGGCAAAAATCTCTACAGAAAGAAGACGGTTACAGGCAAAAATCTCTATAGAGAAAGACGTTAACGGACAAAAATCTCCAGAGAGAGACGAAAGAAAACATTTCCGGAACACATTTCGTGGAGTTGAGAAGTTTGGTGGCTACACCACAAAACTGGTGGCTACGCAACAAAACATGTTAAGTTGGGGACGGAGGCGTGGCGACGTTTACACACAGTACACGTTAATCGTGGGATTTGTTCAGTGCTTATACACACAATATCAGGTTGGTAAGAGGGAGAAGACAAACAAATCAGGCTTATTAGAGGGGACATACAATCAAATGTGGTTTATTAGAGGGGACACTCACAATCAAATCCGGTTTATTAGAGAGGACACACAGTCAAATCAGGTTTATTAGAGGGGACACTCACAAACAAATCAGGTTTTTTTAGAGGAGACACACAATCAAATCAGGTTTATTAGAGGGGACACTCACAAACAAATCAGGTTTATTAGAGGGGACACTCATAATCAAATCAGGTTTATTAGAGGAGACACACAATCAAATCAGGTTTATTAGAGGAGACACACAATCAAATCAGGTTTATTAGAGGAGACACACAATCAAATCAGGTTTATTAGAGAAGACACACAATCAAATCAGGTTTATTAGAGGAGACACACAATCAAATCAGGTTTATTAGAGGAGACACACAATCAAATCAGGTTTATTAGAGGAGACACACAATCAAATCAGGTTTATTAGAGGAGACACACAATCAAATCAGGTTTATTAGAGGGGACACTCACAAACAAATCAGTTTATTAGAGGAGACACAATCAAATCAGGTTTATTAGAGGGGACACTCACAAACAAATCAGTTTATTAGAGGAGACACAATCAAATCAGGTTTATTAGAGAGGACACTCACAAACAAATTAGGTTTATTAGTCGGAGATGATACTCGCACACAAACCATCAGGTTGATTAGAGGAAGGGGACACTCGCAATCCGATCGGATTTATTGGAGGAAACACACACAACATTATCATGTGGTGTGGCGACTGCAACTCTGAATCGTGGGGAGGCGGTGTCCGGAGTGAGTGTAAACTCTACAACCAGCGAGATGCATGTACCATTAGCAAGCATGCTCTTCATCACGTGGTGAGTTTTAAGCCCACACGCATCTGCACTAACCGCAGCAATGTCTGCTGTCCTAGCCTGAACGAGTATACAGTGGTGCTTTGATGCAGGCTTCCTGAAAGAACGTCTGTTGCATTGTGGTTACTGTGCTCATCAAGAGGCGGAAGTAAACTATGCATATCCGGTCGGGCGTATGCAGGGGTCACTAACTCTTGTCAATGCGATAACCAGTTGTGTTTGCATTGCCTGTATATACATGCAAGATTAACCCTTCCAGCGAGAGGCTCGGGTGTCTGGACAGAAAGGAAAGGGTATTTAGTGACAAGAAATGGAAAGATGCCTTTGGTATATAAGATTGGAATACGATGGAAGAAGAGGAAACCGAAAGATAAATAACGAACTCATTTTAGGCACTGAGAAATTAACTACAACAGAAAAATTGCAGAAGAAAATGGATAGCGTTATTTGTACAAGAGTTGACAGGCGGATGTAATACAATGCAAATGAAAGCCGGCCCGGCGTGATGAAACCAGCCCGGCGTGATGAAGCGGCCAGAAATGGAAACAGTACACATCGATACTTAGTCTTCGAGAAACTGTACATCAACAAGGGTGGTTCCCCTTGTGCCGGTCCAAGCTCAGGTTCGAGTTGGTGATAGCCAGTAGGTGCATTCTCTGCTTATAGGGCTGCGATTGGGCAGGGCTGGGATAGAGCAGGGCTGGAATAGAGCAGGGCTGGGATAGGGCAGGGCTGGGATAGAGCAGGGCTGGGATAGAGCAGGGCTGGGATAGGGCAGGGCTGGGATAGGGCAGGGCTGGGATAGGGCAGGGCTGGGATAGGGCAGGGCTATGGTTGATCAGGGCTATGATTGAGCAGGGCTATGATTGAGCAGGACTATGATTGATCAGGGTTATGATTGATCAGGGCTATGATTGAGCAGGGCTATGGTTGAGTAGGGCTATGATTGAGCAGGGCTATGGTTGAGCAGGGCTATGATTGAGCAGTATCGTGTTTTGTGCTGGTATACGCTGAGGTTCCAGTCGGTACTGTCTCGGGCACGGGTTGTCCAGTGCAAGGCTAGTTTACTGTTTTAGGCGTAGAATGTTATGCAGCTGAAAGGAATCTTGCCACCTTGGTAGTGGTTGTGGGAGTCCTCCAGATCTCTATTTGCCACATGAGTACCACAGAGTGGCTGCTCTGCTCCAGCGTTCATCTTTCCTTCCGACTACCTGGCCAACTCGAGGGTGCTTAAAGTTGATGGCATGCTGTACGACATCCTTGACGTGACATTTGCTCGAAAACAATAGGGAACCAAAGCTACAGTTGAAGACAACCAGAGTTACGAACATATGGTAAAAGCATTGATGAAAATGGAGAAATGTTTGCAGAGCTATGTCCGATAAGCAATATGATGAAGCATGTTTGAACCCAAGAAGGTACATAAGGTCACGCGGAGATCACATAACGGAAAACCAGATTGACCACATTTGTGGCGGTAAATAGTTCAGACGTACTAAAATCGAGAGGCAGATGGAGTCTAAGACCATCACGTGTTGCTGGGGATCACAGTACGGGTAGCAAGGAGAACGAGATATAATGTAGATCTTTTATAAGATGAGAAAAGCAAGAACATTTACAAAGTGCTGCACGAGCTGTAGGAGGACGAGAAGAAAAGAAACTAGGATTCAAGAGAACCCAAAGAAACTAGGATTTAAGAGAACCCAAAGAAACTAGGATTCAAGAGAACCCGAAGAAACTAGGATTCAAGAGAACCCGAAGAAACTAGGATTCAAGAGAACCCAAAGAAAGTAGGATTCAAGAGAACCCGAAGAAAGTAGGATTCAAGAGAACCCGAAGAAACTAGGATTAAAGAGAACCCAAAGAAACTAGGATTCAAGAGAACTGTAACAGTTCCTGCCGGAGCAAGGGGAGTTTAGGATGCATGAGCATGTTAAAGCCTAAAGCTACCTGAATGCATGTCAAGGTCACTCACTGTCTCAGCAAAGGAGAACAGAGTTGGGTTAAGGAATGTGGACAGATAGAAACTGACCACTGGCCTTCCGATTTTGGTAGGGGGAGATTGATTGACAGACGAAATTGGCAGCGGGGCTTGCTGCGAGATAAATGGAGTGACAGGTGTGCAAAGTGTTTCGGTCCAATTGGATTGAAGATGACCATCACCTGAGATCGATTGGTCAAGCTCTGGCCTTGCTTGAGGATATATAACTCGAGACAAAGTTTAGCTCGGGAGGCTGGAGGAGAGATGGAGAGTGAGGGAGAGAGTGATGCTGTATGGAGGAGTGAGAGAGAGACTGAACGTGGATCGTATGTTTAACTCACCGACTTAGATAGAGGAGCGATTGGTAGACTGCTGGACGAATGTTTAGTAATAGAACAGGATCGCTCAAATAGGTGTGTAAGTTTTGCATTTATAGATAATCTGAACGTGTGTTTGTAAGCAAGGACACACTGTGAACGAGTATGTCCAGATCGCCCACCTGAGGGGATTTCAGTGAGGAAGAGTATTTGATAAGGTGTGTTGAAGACGCAGTTAAGGCGATGTGTGTGTGTGATGTAATTGCAAGGCAATAGAACTGGGTTTTTAGATAGTTGGGAATTCCATCAATAGCTAATGCTTACAATTCCCGTTTTAGTAGAATGTTTAGTTAAGATATGTATTATATTGTGTTTGTAATTTCTCTACTCATTCTATGATATGAGTATGATATAATAAATATGCCACCTGCTGTGTGATATGTCATTTACTGAGTATGGTCATGATGATGTGGATGAGTGTGAGAATGTTCTAAGTTCGATCACGGCAGCAGAGGGTCTGCTACAGAACCCAAAGAAACTAGGATTCAAGAGAACCCGAAGAAACTAGGATTCAAGAGAACCAACACAAAGAATGAATCCAGACAGAGATTACATTAAATCGAGGAAATGTAAAAATGTTATACACATTTGGCGAACCGGAATCACCAAACCAGATGTACAGAGATGGTTACTGTTACAAAGCGGTTAAAAGACGCGTATAAAGAAACAAAGGTTAAAAGACATGGGGACGGCGTGGGCTTGTGGTTAATGGACACGGCTCACAACCGGAAGGTGCTGGGTTCGATCCCCATCACAGCACCCGCCGTTACCACGGGGAAGCAAACCCTTAGGAAATGCAGGAGGAAGCAGACCCTTACATAAAATGCATGCTGAAGTCGGATGCAATGGGCCGACAGGCGTAAAATAAAAACAAGTGCAACGCACACCGCCTTGGGGATTCGAGAAATTAAAAAAAATGTATAAAGAAAAAAAAAAGGGAATATATTGACAAGTTGACACAAAAGACAGAGAGGAAATAGAAATCTATTCATTAACAAAGAAAATGGCGAATAGATGCAGACAGATAAACCATTCAAAGATTGAAGATAAAATATATCATTGGTGGAACAGAAACGATGGTTTCAACATATTACAAGTTTCAACAGACCTTCCCAACAAGAAACACTAAACACCCTGCCAGCAGGAGAAACCATAGACTGGGACCACAGCCCAGAACTGGGACCGCAACTCAGAACTGGGACCGCAACTCAGAACTGGGACCGCAACTCAGAACTAGGACCGCAACTCAGAACTAGGACCGCAACTCAGAACTGGGACCGCAACTCAGAACTGGGACCGCAACTCAGAACTGGGACCGCAACTCAGAACTGTAACTTACCAATTGAGCAAGAAAATAAAAGCAACAGGACCAGAGAGAATTGCATCAGAAGCTATAATGGCAGATATAAACATGGCCACATGTTGCTTCTTGAATAATCATAGCAATGTATCAAGGACTGTTAAAGAAAATATAGGAAAGAGTAAAGAATGCCCACATAATGGACAAAAAAGGAAATCGTATTCAGCGGCCCAAGGGAGACCTAGCAGACTGAAATTAAAGGGAGATTAGATTGCAGACAGTGGCAGGCAAGATTTTCAACGTTATAATCTTAGATTACAAGCGGCAGTAGACGAAAAAGCTCTGAGAGGAACAGGAAGGATTCTGTCAGGGGAGATCATGTACAGATCAAACTAGAGAATGGAAACAAGGCGTTTAATAGCGCAGATCAAGTACTCTATGGCAACTGTTGAGACTATGGGATAACAGAAGTACATAACCCTAATATACAATACGTACGAGGATAGTAAAGTGGTACATAAAGGAGCACTGACAGCTTTTTGATGTAAACCGTTGTCAGGCAAGCATGTCTTTTCTCCCTCTCTGCTGTTGTTGGATTTACATGATTAGATAATGAAGATAAATATCACAATTGGAGAACTTGGACTACACACATCATTTGCTACTTTTGTCCCACAGCAAGAGAAATGCAATAGATCAAAAGAACAGTCAAATTAGGATTGAATATCAAAATGAAGAAAATCAAGCTCATCAAACTCAACACTATTAAAGAAACTAATCATGGGTGGGTGGAGAGCAGTTGAAAGGAAGAAGTGAATACTATTACATATTTGGGCAGCACAAATGGCACATTAGGAGGTAGAGATGCAGATAGAAGAAACAGACTTGCAAAGACAAGAATGGCATTCCTGACACTAAACAGGGAAAACCAGGCAAATCAATTTCCACCAAAGTAAGAATATCCAACGTCAGTGAGTCGGTCCTGCTTCATGTAGTCGAAACACGGAGAACGACCACGGCTATACAACAGACTACAGTGCTTGTTAACATGTGCCTACGAAGGATAAAGAGCACAAAGTGGCAGGAAATGGTGAGAAATGAAGGTCTATGGGAAAGGAACCAACAACAGCCACTAGAACAAATTAAGCTAAGAAAATGAGGCTAGGAAAGCACGTTTCAATATAGCTAGACAGGCTCTTACATGATTCATCAAGAGAAAGTGGTAGACCAAAAAATACATGAAAAGAATGCAAAAAAACATGCAACAACAACAAACCATGATTTAATTATTACACCTGGAGAGAAACAGAAACAGCAGCCCAGGACGGTATGCAGCAGCCCAGGACGGTATGCTAACGGAATTTCAATGGCCTTTGCACCGGAGAGGAGCGACGGGCTTTGATTAACAAATGGATACAACACATACAACGACAAGACAAATAGAAGCACATACACGGAGAAAAACACGACACGTATGTAAATAAAGCAACAAAACTAAACAGCATATACACCCAGATTACATTTGAGTTAATATTCGTTTCATTTAGTTCTGGTCTTTATGTAATTTCGGTTTGGCCTTTTCTTGATAAAGACTTTTCAGTTTAAACGTTGGTACACGTGTTAACTAAATATATTTCCATAGCAGAAACTAGTCAGGGATAACGTTCGATTTCATTTTACAAGGTCACAGCTTTGAGGTGGGGTTGTCAGTTCCCTTCCCCGCAGCCTTTCCATTCCCAACTGTAGGTCAGGTATCCATTTACAAATGTAACGTGTACAACTTGATAGACTAGAGCGTGCTAGTAATGGGTTCTTTTAAAGTTTTCTAACTTGGCTTGTATGGCATTACAAATATGACATAGAAACATACATAATAGTTCGTGCTGTACCATCATCTGTTCGTTTTCTGTTTTCTTGATCTGTCTAATACACCATTTCATTCAACGAATCCTACCATCGTGTACCAGCTGATTTCAGACTGCACCAGGAAGTTTAGTTATCAAAGCTAATCTCCATCCTGTCCAACCTCAGACGGTTTGAGGTTATCTCGTGCTAAGTAAACATTGGGGAAACATTTGCCATCTTGGACGAAGACCAATGACGCACGCGAGGATTGCCCCCCAGAACAGATACTAGTAGAATCAGTCTTAGGGGAATCCTGGTCATTTCTTGACAATGTACATACAGACACACGTTCGGGATGATCTGGTTTGAGAATGTTTTCAAATCACATATAATGAGGCCAAGACCATAATTAAAGCCAACTTCAGGGTAAAATGGGCTGATCAACACCCCGACTTCCGAAAAGAGAGAAGAGCAAATCATCTTAAGAAAACTGGGCATAACAGACTCAAGAGTCATCTTTACAACTAAATGAGGATTGGGACAGATGACAGGTGTTCATGTGGGTAGCATATCATGACCGTGGAACACATCCTACAAAGCTGCATGCTTACGCAGGAAAAGAGAACAATACTGGCCTCGTGAGACAGAAAGACAGAATCTGTATGGAGATGAAACCGCCTTCCAAACAACGGTGTCCTTTGAAAGGAAAAACTGGAAACTTGATCTGAGGATGAACGAAGAATACATTGTTGGAAAATTAAACGCAATTTTTACGTTCGCCTTTACACTTGCCCATTTATGATTCTAAAGGAAATAGTCAGCTCGAGATTCTGAATATCTGTAAAATGTTCTTGTCGAAGTAAGTCATTCGCCAAGTGTCACATTTTTTCACCGCTTATTCTATGCAGCTTGTTGCTTTGGAAAACAATTCCAACTCTTGATGATCTTTTCGTGGCTCAACAGTAAGCTCATTACTGTGAGAATTTGTGTCGTTTCCTGTGACAGACTATTTTCACAAACCACGACTTAGTCGTGAGGAGAGTTCTCGAACAACATACGTCAACAAGCCATAACGATGGTCTTGGTTACTATCTGGGTACGTTTGTAACAAGTGTTCACTTGTCATAGAACCAGTGCCACATGTAAACACACTTGTCATAGACCCAGTGCCACATGTAAACACACTTGTCATTGACCCAGTGCCACATGCAAACACACTTGTCATATACCCAGTGCCACATGCAAACACACTTGTCATATACCCAGTGCCACATGAAAACACACTTGTCATAGACCCAGTGCCACATGAAAACACACTTGTCATAGACCCAGTGCCACATGAAAACACACTTGTCATAGACCCAGTGCCACATGTAAACACACTTGTCATAGACCCAGTGTCACATGAAAACACACTTGTCATAGACCCAGTGCCACATGTAAACACACTTGTCAGACCCAGTGCCACATGTAAACACACTTGTCATAGACCCAGTGCCACATGTAAACACACTTGTCATAGACCCAGTGCCACATGTAAACACACTTGTCATAGACCCAGTGCCACATGTAAACACTTGTCATAGACCCAGTGCCACATGTAAACACTTGTCATAGACCCAGTGCCACATGTAAACACACTTGTCATAGACCCAGTGCCACATGTAAACACACTTGTCATAGAACCAGTGCCACATGTAAACACACTTGTCATAGAACCAGTGCCACATGTAAACACTTGTCATAGACCCAGTGCCACATGTAAACACACTTGTCATAGACCCAGTGCCACATGTAAACACACTTGTCATAGACCCAGTGCCATATGTAAACACACTTGTCATAGACCCAGTGCCACATATAAACACACTTGTCATAGACCCAGTGCCACATGTAAACACACTTGTCATAGACCCAGTGCCACATGTAAACACACTTGTGAGACCCAGTGCCACATGTAAAGACACTTGTCATAGACCCAGTGCCACATGTAAACACACTTGTCATAGAACCAGTGCCACATGTAAATACACTTGTCCTAGACCCAGTGCCACATATAAACACACTTGTCATAGACCCAGTGCCACATGTAAACACACTTGTTATAGAACCAGTGCCACATGTTAATACAGTTGTCATAGACCCAGTGCCACATGTAAACATAACAAACTAGTATTTATGTCGGACTAGGCGTCACCTTCACGCCCTCAGGATATCAAGAGTGGTAAATAATGATACCATATCATCATACTTAGTCCGCTATCGCAATATAATTAGACTAGAGGTAACATTGAGACCCCATACAGGCCATAAGAAATGAGATTTATCCTATTCAACAAAGTGAAGATCGCTGGCGTAAAAGGGAGGCGGGAGTATGTCATGTTCAATAAAGAGTGGATATTAGTAGAGGGTAAAAGAGTGGATATTAGGTGAGGGTAAAAGAGTGGATATTAGTAGAGGCTAAAAGAGTGGATATTAGGTGAGGGTAAAAGATTGGATATTAGTAGAGGGTAAAAGAGTGGATATTAGTAGAGGGTAAAAGAGTGGATATTAGTAGAGGGTAAAAGAGTGGATATTAGTTGAGGGTAAAAGAGTGGATATTAGTTGAGGGTAAAAGAGTGGATATTAGTTGAGGGTAAAAGAGTGGATATTAGTTGAGGGTAAAAGAGTGGATATTAGTAGAGGGTAAAAGAGTGGATATTAGTAGAGGGTAAAAGAGTGGATATTAGTAGAGGGTAAAAGAGTGGATATTAGTAGAGGGTAAATGAGTGGATATTAGTTGAGGGTAAAAGAGTGGATATTAGTTGAGGGTAAAAGAGTGGATATTAGTTGAGGGTAAAAGAGTGGATATTAGGTGAGGCCTTAGTCAGAAGAACGAATGTACGATTCGCACGAAATGTTGCTGTGTTTAAATCCGCCACGTTTCAAGCGTTTTCTTGTCTCAAGGGAAGTGAGACCTTAGTGTCTAGTCCTCTTGGACATGAATAATAAAACTTCCAAGTTCCAATATTGAAGCTGCATATATCAGTAGCAAATCGATGAGCAAACGAGTAAAATATTAAATTATACAAGTAATGGAAATCCTTGCATAGCATATCTACCCAGGTTAGCGAGTCCGAGAGCAAACCATATGGAGAATACTGCATTCCGAGCTATCTCCAGTGCATCTAATTAACATATATTGCCCATAAAACAAGGAGAAACATGTGGTCGATAACGCAAATATTAATGTCAATCTTTTTAAAGCGCAGGACACGACTTGTAGACTTGAGATTTGATTAAAAATATATTTTGGGACAATATAGACAAAAGATGTTGGCACCAGGGTCACATCTAATCGCAGGGATGTTCCACAGCGAAGACTAGGCAGACTGAAGCTGCCAGACAGTCAAGAGGCCAGGCACGATGTAAAAGACGGGTACCACAAGACCAACAGACGAGTACCAGAAGACCAACAGACGAGTACCACAAGACCAACAGACGAGTACCACAAGACCAACAGACGAGTACCAGAAGACCAACAGACGAGTACCACAAGACCAACAGACGAGTACCACAAGACCAACAGACGAGTATCAGAAGACCAACAGACGAGTACCAGAAGACCAACAGACGAGTACCAGAAGACCAACAAACGAGTACCACAAGACCAACAGACGAGTACCAGAAGACCAACAGACGAGTACCACAAGACCAACAGACGAGTACCACAAGACCAACAGACGAGTATCAGAAGACCAACAGACGAGTATCAGAAGACCAACAGACGAGTACCAGAAGACCAACAGACGAGTACCAGAAGACCAACAAACGAGTACCACAAGACCAACAGACGAGTACCAGAAGACCAACAGACGAGTACCAGAAGACCAACAGACGAGTACCAGAAGACCAACATACGAGTACCAGAAGACCAACAGACGAGTATCAGAAGACCAACAGACGAGTACCAGAAGACCAAGAGACTTTTAGATAATTGATATTGTTAAGGCGAAAACGGACTAGACTAAGTAAGTACATAATCGAGTCGGATTTATAATCAGAGAAACAACCATCTAGCTAAAGTGCCAAAACTCTGAGACGGAATGAAATTGATGTAACTATCCAGCTATGTAACCATACCCAGCTATATAAATAAATGAGTAACCCTGTATTTTTGCGTGGAACAAGAAGTTTTCGTGTTTGCTTTGTGGCTTATCATGCGAGGGGAATTAAAATATCAAGGACGTTTGCCTATATGTCACAGTAACCACTGGTAACAGTGTCCAGGATAGCCTAACTGGATTGTGTGGGTCTCGTATAATATAAAGATGGAGGAAAAAGTATTAACCTTGTCCTAAAGATGTTCAGTGCTGAAACCGGATGTGCGGAGATGAGGCACAAATAGCGAAGCTTCAATGTAAACGATACAACGTTGGAAAACATCCGTTACAGAATGCACAAGAAATTTAGACCAAAGACCTCACCTTACGCACATTCAGTGCATTCGCTATAGGCTGTGTTGCAGCATCCTGGACAATGAAGCAGGCGATCAACCACTACAATTCGTATTTGTGAGCCTACTGAGAAGCAATGCTTTTTACTTCACCGAGGAGGGAGTACAAACCACATTCTTGAATACATCGTGGGATATAAAAATAGTCAATCCCACTACCAGAGAAACATTACCAGGAGCGATGCACTCAGCACGAGAAGATCAGTAGTCTTCAGAGTTCCCAGATCAATTTACTAATCAAAACTACAGATTTTAGGAACAACGTACGATTATATGTCTGCCAAAGTTTGGCGGTATTTAAAAGTGATCAGAATTAGAGAAAAAATGTGGACATCCCAAGCTCCGCTTTTCAACAAGCCAAGCCCAGCGGAGATTCATTTGGCTAATTTTCTCTGATGTTGACCACTGAAAGAACTAAAACGTTGGAAGGATTTTCTCTATGGAGATTCTAATAACCTCAGGCTGATAAGGGTGATGATAAAACTGTTTGTTGATCTACGAACCTCAGGCTGACAACGGATTTCTTTAGATTATTTGAACATTTAAGCGAATGGCAACAAGAAATGGAAGACGGACAGGGTTGAAACGTTACTTGATCCAGTTAGAATATATCCCAGATCCTTTTTATCTCACAAAATGATGAACACTCGGAGCAAGACGAAGACTAAGAAATCCATGACAGTGTCAAAGAAACAGGCACGGATTAAGTATAACATCCCTACAGATGATCCATGGGAGATCATTGAACCACGAACCACCACCACACCCTTCCTCCACTTAATGTGAACAAAAATGTACAATCGGTTTTGCTATTTTGGTAAGTGTTACCAAGCACAGAATGTGATCAAAGAATAGTAGCACTGTAACCTGCCCGGTATGCTGTAAGATCGACTTAGAGGTTAAGAGGACTATCCCACCTGGTAGATACTAATCCACGAGAACTGTCAAATCATGCGTCTAGGAACAGTCAGACCAACAGGACTGGTCATGTGACCGACTACCCCCATCTCTACATCCCATGGAAGATGTACAGCGACTACGTCACACACAGCTTTGGCTTAGAAAGCTCCGAGGGGATCAACTCCACCAGGCCCCACAACGGGCTGGCATTAGAAGGGTTTTATCAAAAGTGCTAACGGCATTACGTTTTTAGGTCATTGTCAAAATTGAATTGAAAATGTCAGAATGTGTATTTATGATGCATATCATGGATATCAGTGGACCGGCTGGCAGAGTGGTTTGAATTTCTGTCTTCTGACCAAGAAGACGTGCGTTCAAATACCCGCGAAAGTAGTTTTTTCCGATCTTAGATATAACAAAAACCTAAGTCTGTATAGTACGTTTATTCCTCAGCTATGATTCCTTTTGGACCCAGCAATGGGAACAAATGCATAATGAGATTATAGAACATCGGTTCTTATCCTTTTCGTAACCCTTGTTGCTGCGAACACGCAAAATATTCCAAATATGAAAATGTTTAAGAAAATGTCTGCAACCCAACATGTTAATAGAAATGTTGCAAATCTTTCAAACGTCGTGCGATAAGTTATGTGTCCTTCCCATCGTGCGATAAGTTCTGTCTTTCCCAGACGTTTCATTACTGGAACCTACAATACTTTGGAGGTTTGGAAATTCATTTGCTACTCATTGACGATACCATAAATCCAACTTTTAAATCCTTTCGATCTAAGTCTTCAACTTGAAAAACTTACTTTTTTGATTCAAGTTGAGCATATTAAATGATATGACTAATGTGCTAATTGCTAACCAGAAAGTGGAGGAAATTCGCGTCTGGTTAGGTAAAACATACTAATCAAGACATCCTCCAAGACTCCCACTTAGACTTCTCCCTGGAAACAATCCCTGTAGTATGGCCGACACGAAGATGGAAGCCAATCATAGCACAAACATCAGGAGGACCACAGTCGACCACAAACACACTCGGTATTTGAAGCAAGGTAGTGCAGCACGCCACCTAACGCCCTTACCATGGCACTCACGAGTAATCTTACTCAGTGGGCATTCAACAACATCAAATTCTTACCTCGTGTCAAGATGAGACAAACCTTGTCCCCGTCATAGCCGATGAACAATGAAGTAAAAGTTGTGTTCAAAGTCTGGAATTAAGTGATTTGCTTTTTGATCAATTCTGTCAATTTTGACTGGACCATTCACGGTCTGTTAGTTTTTCTGGTGTTTTTCTTGTGTTTTTCTGGTGTTTTTCTGGTATCTTCTTAGCAAGTTATGCTTCCCTATGTCTGCATCAATAGTTGCAAGTCACTGACGGTATGATTCCCTTTACTTGTGCTACAAGTCTAGCAAGCTTTACGTGTGCTACAAGTCTAGCAAGCTTTACGTGTGCTACAAGTCTAGCAAGCTTTACGTGTGCTACAAGTCTAGCAAGCTTTACGTGTGCTACAAGTCTAGCAAGCTTTACGTGTGCTACAAGTCTAGCAAGCTTTACGTGTGCTACAAGTCTAGCAAGCTTTACGTGTGCTACAAGTCTAGCAAGCTTTTCGTGTGCTACAAGTCTAGCAAGCTTTACGTGTGCTACAACTCTAGCAAGCTTTACGTCTGCTACAAGTCTAGTAAGCTTTACGTGTGCTACAACTCTAGCAAGCTTTACGTCTGCTACAAGTCTAATAAGCTTTACGTGTGCTACAAGTCTAGCAAGCTTTACGTGTGCTACAAGTCTAGCAAGCTTTACGTGTGTTACAAGTCTAGCAAGCTTTACGTGTGCTACAAGTCTAGCAAGCTTTACGTGTGCTACAAGTCTAGCAAGCTTCAGACATTGCACGTCTGTGCTAATTCCAGCACGTTTCAACCATTCCGTGTTTTGATGTGTGATAAACTCGTTTAAGCTGTGTAAACTTCATCTTCTCCTTGGTGAACACAAGCGTCTGAGTCCTCGCAATTATTTTTCTGGTGTTCATATCTAACGTAGCACAATAAGGTCGCTTTATGTCCGAGCTGTCTTCCAGTTGCAGAGCAAAATATGCGAACGCTTTCTATTAACTGTTCCTTGACGTGAACAAACAAATCGTCAATTCTCTTCTTAGATGGCATTTGACAAAGGTATTTGACAAATCGTCGATTTGCTTCTTAAATTCATTTGACAAGTGTTAAGAAAAGGTCATTGCCAGTTTTCTCGACCAAAGCAGACACGATTTTTACAACCGGTTAATGTAAGCTCAGCTAGTGTGCGCCGTTTGTCGGATCTTGCTACTAGAACAACTTCAAATGAGGCCATCGCTGCGTCTGCATTGTTACAACCAGTTGTATTTTAAAAACTTTGTCCCAAAGTTCCCGCTACTTACATTTGAAAAAAATTGATTCTCTTTGAGCCATGTTCTTTAATGTTTACTATCTAGATATATGCCCAATTGACGGTTTCATGGCCTGGACAATGTCATAACATTACACACTGAGGTAGTTAACTATCTACTGGGCCTGTACAAGTGACACCAATGGGAAAATATTCCTTGCTTTGATAGCCGAGCTTTATAAGATGACCGGAAGAAACTTAATTTTGCATTGAATAATATGCCCTATCATTATCAACACGTCACGTCTATCTATCAATCTTCAGTCTACTTATGTTGTTAGACTTCGTAAGGGAGGTGTGAATTTCTTTGGTTATAGCAAGCGAATATCCGCTGCTGACTTGTCAGACCAATCCCAGCACCTGTTAGCCCCTGAAATGTACGATCGCCTATTTTTGGGACTGGTGGTGGAGGAAGCATAAATTAGAGCAAGGTAGACCCTCAGCCTGTTGTGCGCATCTATGCCGCTCCGCTAACCGCTATAGCCACACAATCGCCGTTTTGCATCATATTTTCTATGGGGGCGAGATCTCGTAGAGTGCGTTTCAAATTTAGCTAGCGAAACATTCTAAGGAAAGCTAACATGTATTTTACGAAATTCAAAGCAGTAATATCTTATTTTTCCGAAGATCGACTAAGTCAATTGTCTCACTGAGGTTTAGCGCTTCTAGCGATCCATGACACGACCAATCAAACCGCTGCCTCAAATTTTACCGACCACAGGAAACATCTTCTCGCAGGGTTTTTGGATGTCTGGCCCGCATCCTGATATTTGGCTCGGGGGGGGGGGGGGGGCGGGGGGGTTCAGAAGTCAGATCATGCATCAGTGGTGTTCTGTCAAATGCCTTAGCAGCTCAAATTCCCACTGGAACCTGTTTAATCGCCATGTATGTAGCTGTGTGATCTTTGTCTAAATTAAATTATGTTTTATTTGACCTTGTTCATGTCATCCTATATTTTCTACTTTTGATTTTAAATGAAGTTCCTAACATTTCAAGATCTCATGGACTCCCTGATAAGACCTTGCGGACCCAATGGCCCACCGACCATAGGTTAACATTTGCTGGTGTACAGCACAATTATAGGACAAGGACAGAGTCTGTTGATCCATATCACGGACCCCTCGTGTAGCTTCATTACTGGCCTCCTTCCCTCCAGCTTTAATCATAGCACAGAGCTCTGGCTTCTGGTGTCAAAAGGTAGGTTTAGTCTTTTATGCTGTCTCAAACATGAGCAAGACCGAGGTCCACATGAGAACAAATGTAATTACCAATGGCTCGAAGTTCAGCCCACTTGTACTGTTTTCTTCTCTGTAAACGACGAGATAATTAGGGCACCCCCCAACACTTCAACCAACTGGGGGCCCCCCACCCCCCACACTTCAACCAACTGGGGGCCGCCCGCCCCCCACACTTCAACCAACTGGGGGCCGCGCGCCCCCCACACTTCAACCAACTGGAGGCCGCGCGCCCCCCACACTTCAACCAACTGGGGGCCGCCCGCCCCCACACTTCTACAAACTGGGGGCCGCCCGCCCCCACACTTCTACAAACTGGGGGCCGCCCGCCCCCCACACTTCTACAAACTGGGGGCCGCCCGCCCCCCACACTTCTACAAACTGGGGGCCGCCCGCCCCCCACACTTCTACAAACTGGGGGCCGCCCGCCCCCCACACTTCTACAAACTGGGGGCCGCCCGCCCCCCACACTTCTACAAACTGGGGGCCGCCCGCCCCCCACACTTCTACAAACTGGGGGCCGCCCGCCCCCCACACTTCTACAAACTGGGGGCCGCCCGCCCCCCACACTTCTACAAACTGGGGGCCGCCCGCCCCCCACACTTCTACAAACTGGGGGCCGCGCGCCCCCCCACACTTCTATAAACTAGGAGCCGCCCGCCCCCCACACTTCTACAAACTAGGAGCCGCCCGCCCCCCACACTTCTACAAACTGGGGGCTGCCCCCCACACTGTACCATCAGGGCCCCCCCCCCCCACACTTTACCATCAGGGCCCCCCCCACACTTTACCATCAGGCCCCCCCCCCACACTTTACCATCAGGCCCCCCCCCTCCCAGACTTTACCATCAGGGCACCCCCACACTTTACCATCAGAGCACCCCCACACTTTACCATCAGGGCACCCTCACACTTTACCATCAGGGCCCCCCACACTTACCATCAGGGAACCCCCACACTTTATACCAATATCGGTAAAGGTCCGCTGACCAGGGCTACGTATTCCGTTAAAAAGGGAACTAAAGAGGGTAGTGGATGAAGCTGGTAGCTTGATCTTAAAAGACAAGCCACAGAAAATCCACCAGTAAACAAAAAAAAAACACTTTGCCAACAGTGGTTTTATGCTCGAGTGGGAGCTGAAAGTTGATATTCTCAAACGAAACATTTGAAGACGCCCATTCTACAGTTCCACATAATCCTGTTCTGAAACACTAGGTTAGATAAAGCAGCCCTCCTTTGTTATCGTTTCACACTTCTACATGTAGAAACTACAGCCAGAATTCGGTCAGCTTATGTCACTGATACATTATCAGCCACGTCAAGCCAACCAACAAACCTGGAGTTTACCTTAATGTCCATCCAGGGCTAAACCACAAGAACTCAGCGAGATTTCATAATATATCAACGATAGCAGAAAATAGCCCACGTTTGTAAAAATAAATGGAGTGAAGATAGGCTCTTCATGAAAAATATGCTGACGTCGCAAATAGTGCTTACGGGGGCAATAGCCTTAACCAAATAATTTATAAAATAGTTGGCGCTTGAGGAATAAAGGCCGTTTACCCATTCAATTTCTACACACTTACACTAATGGTAGCCCACCCCATCTCCGATCGAGAAAAAAAAAATATAATGTACCGTGGTTTGAAAGCTTGTCTGAAAAAAGACCCCAATCAGCAGTTCCTAAAGAATGGATAATTATACCTCCATAAAAAATTTTGTTAGATGAGATAGCAAAGTGGTATTCTGAGCAGGGGGACACGGCGTTCTGAGCAGGAGGACATGGCGTTCTGAGCAGGGGGACAAGGTGTTCTGAGCAGGAGGACAAGGTGTTCTGAGCAGGAGGACAAGGTGTTCTGAGCAGGAGGACATGGCGTTCCTAGCAGGGGGACAAGGTGTTCTGAGCAGGGGGACAAGGTGTTCTGAGCAGGGGGACAAGGTGTTCTGAGCAGGGGGACACGGCGCTCCGAGCAGGGGGACACGGCGCTCCGAGCAGGGGGACACGGCGCTCCGAGCAGGGGGACACGGCGCTCCGAGCAGGGGGACACGGCGCTCCGAGCAGCAGGACAATGTGTTCTCAGCAGCAGGACAATGTGTTCTCAGCAGCAGGACAAAGTGGTGTTATAAGCAGGATGACAAAGTGGTGTTATAAGCAGGAGAACAAAGTGGTGTTATAAGCAGGAGGACAAAGTGGTGTTATAAGCAGGAGGACAAAGTGGTGTTATGAGCTAGAGGACAAAGTGGTGTTAGGAGCAGGAGGACAAAGTGGTGTTAGGAGCAGGAGGACAAAGTGGTGTTAGGAGCAGGAGGACAAAGTGGTGTTAGGAGCAGGAGGACAAAGTGGTGTTAGGAGCAGGAGGACAAAGTGGTGTTAGGAGCAGGAGGACAAAGTGGTGTTATGAGCAGGAGGACAAAGTGGTGTTATGAGCAGGAGGACAAAGTGGTGTTATGAGCAGGAGGACAAAGTGGTGTTATGAGCAGGAGGACAAAGTGGTGTTATGAGCAGGAGGACAAAGTGGTGTTATGAGCAGGAGGACAAAGTGGTGTTATGAGCAGGAGGACAAAGTGGTGTTATGAGCAGGAGGACAAAGTGGTGTTATGAGCAGGAGGACAAAATGGTGTTAGGAGCAGGAGGACAAAATGGTGTTATGAGCAGGAGGACAAAGTGATGTTATGAGCAGGAGGATAAAGTGGTTTTTTGAGCAGGAGTACAAAGTGGTGTTATGAGCAGGAGTACAAAGTGGTGTTATGAGCAGGAGTACAAAGTGGTGTTATGAGCAGGAGGACAAAGTGGTGTTATAAGCAGGAGGACAAAGTGGTGTTATGAGCAGGAGGACAAAGTGATGTTATGAGCAGGAGGACAAAGTGATGTTATGAGCAGGAGGACAAAGTGATGTTATGAGCAGGAGGACAAAGTGGTGTTATAAGCAGGAGTACAAAGTGGTGTTATGAGCAGATGGACAAAGTGGAAATACGGTTACCTTAATAACCGGAAAACGTTAAAAACGGCGAGTCCAGCACAGAAATAACATTGACTTGGAGACTTGACATTTATCAGGTACCAGCAAATCTGTCAAAAACTGATCTCATTGATCAAGGGATGCAAAACATGCATATCTGACACATTAATCAGGCCAGTTTTCGTGTCTGATACCACATTAATCAGGCCAGTTTTCGTGTCTGATACCACATTAATCAGGCCAGTTTTCGTGTCTGATACCACATTAATCAGGCCAGTTTTCGTGTCTGATACCACATTAATCAGGCCAGTTTTCGTGTCTGATACCACATTAATCAGGCCAGTTTTCGTGTCTGATACCACATTAATCAGGCCAGTTTTCGTGTCTGATACCACATTAATCAGGCCAGTTTTCGTGTCTGATACCACATTAATCAGGCCAGTTTTCGTGTCTGATACCACATTAATCAGGCCAGTTTTCGTGTCTGATACTACATTAATCAGGCCAGTTTTCGTGTCTGATACCACATTAATCAGGCCAGTTTTCGTGTCTGATACCACATTAATCAGGCCAGTTTTCATGTTTGGTACCCCATTAATCAGGCCAGTTTTTGTGTCTGATACCACATTAACCAAGCGAGTGTTCGTGTCTTAATACTTGCTTTGGAAGGTACATAAGGGATGGCCACCGTACATAGGTCTCAAGCTCTCAGTAGATTATATGGATATATTGTGCTATCTCCTCGCTATAGCTGGTTCTTAGTCATAACGAGAGAAGGAGAGTTGTACGTGGGGCTGCTCCTCCACCGGTTTGGTTTGACTATACGACCGATAGTGACCGTTAGAATACAAATCAAGATTTGTTTATCAATAAATTGCAGGATTTTGATAAAATAGATAGAGTAGAGAATGGCTGACAAAGAGAGTAGCATAATATCAAAGTGTCTGTGGTTAGCATAATATCATGGTTAGCATAATATCGTGGTTAGCATAATATCATGGTTAGCATAATATGGTTAGAATAATATCAAAGTGTCTGGTTAGCATAATAAAGTGTCTAGTTAGCATAATAAAGTGTCTAGTTAGCATAATAAAGTGTCTAGTTAGCATAATAAAGTGTCTGGTAAGCATAATAAAGTGTCTGGTTAGCATAATAAAGTGTCTGGTTAGCATAATAAAGTGTCTGGTTAGCATAATAAAGTGCCTGGTTAGCATAATGAAGTGCCTGGTTAGCATAATAAAGTGCCTGGTTAGCATAATAAAGTGCCTGATTAGCATAATATCAAAAGTGCCTGGTTAGCAGAATATCAAGTGCCTGGTTAGCAGAATATCAAAGTGCCTGGTTAGCAGAATATCAAAGTGCCTGGTTAGCAGAATATCAAAGTGCCTGGTTAGCAGAATATCAAAGTGCCTGGTTAGCAGACTATCAAAGTGCCTGGTTAGCAGACTATCAAAGTTGTCTGGTTAGCAGAATATCAAAGTTGTCTGGTTAGCAGAATATCAAAGTTGTCTGGTTAGCAGAATATCAAAGTTGTCTGGTTAGCAGAATATCAAAGTGCCTGGTTAGCAGAATATCAAAGTGCCTGGTTAGCAGACTATCAAAGTGTCTGGTTAGCAGACTATCAAAGTGTCTGGTTAGCAGACTATTAAAGTGTCTGGTTAGCAAAGTATCAAAGTGTCTGGTTAGCAGAGTATCAAAGTGTCTGGTTAGCAGAGTATCAAAGTGTCTGGTTAGCAGAGTATCAAAGTGTCTGGTTAGCAGAAATATAAAAGTGTCTGGTTAGCAGAAATATCAAAGTGTCTGGTTAGCAGAAATATCAAAGTGTCTGGTTAGCAGAAATAGCAAAGTTGTCTGGTTAGCAGAAATATCAAAGTGTCTGGTTAGCAGAAATATAAAAGTGTCTGGTTAGCAAATATCAAAGTGTCTGGCTAGCAGAATATCAAAGTGTCTGGTTAGCATAATGGTAGAGACTCGTTTTTCATGGAACAAGTACGAGATCTAACTGCCGTTATTGAAACGCTAAAGTCGACCCAGCTGAAAATGAGTGCATACATTACTGTTATTGAACGGAAGGCAGCGAGGAAAAGAGCATACCACCCCACCTCAAACAATCTGTAGTCTCATGTACAGAAGTCTCTAGTACTCCATCCCCGACAGCAGTGTGTGCTTTGGAACTAATTTTACCTTGCCTTTTACCAGTTATCAAAACTTTTCGCACTTTAATGTTTGAGATGACCAGTGAACCGTTAGACTTACCGAAGTGCAGTGATATCGTTTCTGTATGTGAACAACATATAAATTTGCCCAGCAGAAGTGCAAAGTGCTTGTGCTGTCCCAAACACCAACCTCGACCTATTTGCACTAAAACGTGTGGTACATTTCAAGCCCAATATGTCAATTGCATAGCAAGGATAACTACGCCCTAATATAGCCCGTTAGTGGCGGAATAACATTAACGGCAGATTCATTAGCAGCGTAACATATATGGACCAACATTACGACCACACGTCTTTATCGATAACCAATCAAAATAGAATGTACACGATCTCGACTTTATAAAAAAAAACCTATCAAGAGTCAATGTACACTATTTCGGCTTTATAAAAAACACCATCAAGAGTCAATGTACACTATCTAGGCTTTATCAAAAACCCATCAAGAGTCAATGTACACGATCTCCGGCTTTATCAAAAACACCATCAAGAGACAACAATGTACACTATCTCGGCTTTATCAAAAACCCATCAAGAGTCAATGTACACTTTCTCAGCTTTATCAATAACCAATCAAGAGTCAATGTACACGATCTAGCCTTTATTAATTGTTCAAATTTTGTGTTCGAAATTTGTTTCTAAGACCGTACTTTGCACTGTGTTGCGTCTAATCGCTCAGTACATCCGACTTAACACGCATTTTAAAATGAGATTACTTCAGATGTGCGACCCACCTGTTTCAAGGGACCGAATTCGGCAAGACCGGGTTTATTTTGCTGAATTAACTGGTTTATTCTATACCATTGGTTCCAAAATTTTCAGTGTGACTTTCAATGTGACAGTAGCGAATCATGATAATTTTAGAGTAAGCTGAGTCAAACAAAGGGACACAAACATGGCCAGCTAATGTTATTTAAGACTACATTGATTTGTAAATAAAAGCACTGACATAAATCACATTTGGTCTCCAGTTTTACTGCAGTATTTCTCCCATCTAGCCTCATACTCAAAAGGACTGGTATACTGAGACGAACACGGTGACATACTAAATACTGTATAGAAACCGATCGGCTAAAGAACCTGCCATTATGATGGTTATTCTTATTGCTGAGGTCAGCTGGGAAAATTTATAGAGCAGAAAATCTAGAGCGGAGAATAAAAGTCGCTTGCCCTTGCAGTCGACACGCAGTGGATATAAGCTATTTTGAACTGTACCCCACGATACAAAAGACATAAGACTTACCTTTCATCGAACAAAAAAATTGAAAAGACATGACATTAGGCTGCTATTGTACTCTCCCAAACGACAGAAAAGATGACTTAGGGTTTGAACCCGTGCCACTTCAGTCATAAGATAAGACATGCAAACCACTCGGTGACTTCACCTGCGCCACTTTTGACGCGGTACTGAACGATCGACTAACTCAAAACTATAATTAAACTGAGCTCGTTTGAAGCTCATTCCACCCTTGTCTATGGCATTAACTGAGGCAGAATCTTGAACCTAATACTTGGTAAAAGCGAGTCTATACATTGCTCGCTTGTCGTATACTTACATAATAAACACAAGATGGGAGGAGAGTTTTTCCTTGCATACACCAAGTTTTTCCTTGCATACATCAGTCTGGGAGTTCCCTCCCTCGTCCTAGTTTATGAATGGTAGTTACTCCTTTTTCTGATTAAAAACTTGACAGATGTAGTACCTTACACCACGTTAACCAGTAATAATACATTACACCACGTTAACAAGTAATAATACATTACACCACTTTAACCAGTAATAATACATTGCATCACGTTAACCAGTTATACACTAAACCACGTTAACCAGTAATAATACATTACACCACGTTAACCAGTTATACATTACATCACGTTAACCAGTTATACATTACACCACGTTAACCAGTTATACATTACATCACGTTAACCAGTTATACATTACACCACGTTAACCAGTAATAATACATTACACCACGTTAACAAGTAATAATACATTACACCACTTTAACCAGTAATAATACATTGCATCACGTTAACCAGTTATACACTACACCACGTTAACCAGTAATAATACATTACACCACGTTAACCAGTTATACATTACATCACGTTAACCAGTTATGCATTACTTCACGTTAACCAGTTATACATTACATCACGTTAACCAGTTATACATTACATCACGTTAACCAGTTATACATTACACCACGTTAACCAGTTATAATACATTACACCACGTTAACCAGTTATACATTACACCACGTTAACCAGTTATAATACATTACACCACGTTAACAGCCAACGAAGGCTAGTATCTACAATGAACGCTAAGATAAGTATTCCTGCACTCGTAAAGCATTGCTTGATATAGTGTAGATTAACGAAGGAACCCTGGTCGCTGCAGATGACTATATAATTTATGTGTTTGTTTATTTTGTCCGGAAGATTCATTTATTTTGGCCAAGGTGACTCCTTGTCACTGAGGGAATAAATCACTTCAGAGGACAATTTGTAACAAGAAAAAAGAAATACAAGACAAGATACAATAACAGAAATACAAGGCAAGATACAATAACAGGCTTAAAAAATAAAACAAATTGATATGACCAGAATGACCAAGCTAAAGCAGAAAAACGAAGCTTCAGGAAAAATAATTTTTGAAAGATAATTACAGGCGAGAACGGGAACCAAGAAGAAAGCCATAAAATAAGTTATGTAGATTCTCAGTAACATAACTGTTGCCTTGGGCAGACCCACAAGGTATTCAACATTTCTCATCACATGAGAATTAGATATTTAAACCAAAAATGGTTACTGTAGCCCGCACGTGCATACTCCTGCCCGACCCGAGGAGTTGATCTCTACTCGATCCATGTTTCATGACAAACTCCTATAGTCTGTAGATTTCAGTTCATTTATTTCACTTTAATCATCCAGCAGGACTTGATAGATTGATGCAACTTTTCTATTGTTACTAACCCCATCATAACCATGACAGCAGATCCCCACATCAAGTATGAGCCATACTACTAACTACAAGTTTGGGCCACATACAATCATTAACTACAAGTTTAGGCCACATAATTTCAGTACAAGTTTGGGCCACATAATTTCAGTAACTACAAGTTTGGGCACACAATTTCAGTAACTACAAGTTTGGGCACACAATTTCAGTAACTATAAGTTTTGGCCACACAATTTCAGTAACTACAAGTCTCAGTCGCACAATTCCAAGATAGTGGATGTGTTTACCTGCGGTCTTTCGACTTGGATTAAAAACAGTTTTTTGTGTCAGTTTTTTGTCAGTTCTTATAGTGTCATGAAACACGACCTGTAAATTGACTGTTTTGACATGAAAGCTGAACAGGCCTAAAATAACTTAACTGTTCACCCACTGCCTTGTGGGATACCTGTTTACGGGGAAGGCTTCGGGAGTAGACCGAGAGTAATCCGGAGCCGGTGTCTTAAGGCAGTCTAGTGGTGGTTCCATCGCTATTCTGGAAAATCCTGCGACTTAGCTGATTCCAGGCTGTATCGGTTAATGCTGGTCCGCTGGATATATTAGTTACACGGAAAAGGGGGGGGGGGTGCTACTGCACGGGCAACAGCTTGTTCTCCATAGAAGAATGCCAAAGCTTATGACCTGGAGAGGCCTTCCAGTTTCACCCTGTGGTGTCGACACAAGTGCATCAACAGTTGAACTCGGATGTTGGAATGTCCGTACCATGCAGACTGGACTATCTGATAACCTGCATGGTATAAACGATGCCAGAGGGAGACGCGTAATCAATGACGAACTGAAAAGACTGAATGTGGACACTGTAGCAGTCTAAGAAACGTCGGTTAGCGGGCTCAGAGATAATGGGTGAGAAAGACATTCCACTGGCAAGGAAAAAAACCCAACGAAAAGAGCACGATGTAGGCTTTGTAGATGTCTACAGATCGTCGAACCAGGTGAGAATGATTCAGAACGCTTGCTTACGCTTCGTCTCCATATAACAGTAGGTTCCGACACCCTTGTCAGTGTATATGCACCTACCTTGTGCTCCACACCTGAAGTCAAAGATGAGTTATATGATGATTTACCAGCGATCATTAAAAGCATCCATAGCGAAGAACAGCTTGTTCTATGTGATTTCAATGGTAGAGTGGGCGCTGATCGCAACTTGTGGTCTTCATGTTCTTGGCAAGTTTGGAGTTGGACAAATTGATAACAATGGCCTGCGGCTCCTGGAGCCCTGTGCCTACCATGAACTTTGTGTGACCAATTCTTATTTTCAGACCAAACCCCAACATAAGGTATCGTGGATGCACCCACGATCAAAGCATTGGCGTGAGCCGGATCTATATCTAATTCTTGTCAGACGATCTCTCCTTAAGTATGTGTTTCTGACGGGCACTTACCATAGTGCACGGGCACTTACCATAGTGCACGGGCACTTACCATAGTGCAGACTGTGATACTGATCATTCTTTGGTTCGCTGTAAAATAAAATTGCAGCAGAAGAAATTCTATTACACCAGATGCAAAGGCACGCCACGCAAGGACGCAAGTAGAATGTCGGACCTTGAGCTGATTTTACAATGATTTTCATGAAACTCAATATCCAACATCATGACACAGTTGTTACAGAGACCTGGCAGCATCTTAGAAATGTCGTACACAACACTGCACTTTAACATGTCAGATGATTGGTTTGAAGCGAAAGGGGAGGATATGACACCCGTCACTGAGGCCAAATGCGCTGCTCTGATTAAATACAAGCATCTTCCAAATGCAGGTACTCTGTACTTCTAAGTTCGCCAGAAGCAAGGTGCAACAAACAGCTCATCGGTGTGCAAATGAGTATTGATCACAGCTTGGGATTACACGGAGGAACAGTCACTAATGCAGGAGTGCACTTTCGCACTGATCTTCCAAGCATGTACAGTTCTTATGCAGCGAAGACTACAGTGGCTTGGTCGTGTTGGTCGCATGGAAGATGGTCGCATGGAAGATGGTCGCATTCCCAAATATATCCTCTATGGACAGTTGGCGAATGGCACCAGAACAATCGTCCAACCACAGTTGTTTAAAAATTTGCAAGCGTGAGTTGAAGGTCCTGGACATGAATCGGACGTCCTGGGAAGACGAAGCTGCAGACCGATCCAGGTGGAACTGTACTCTGAATGGCCAGCTCACTCTTGCAACACATAAGTGAAAGGACAACGCCGCAAGAGAAAGACAACAAAACCTAAGTACACATTTTGTTGTTATCGTTTTTTCCCCCACTCCAAGTCAAATCATCCTATAGTCAGTCATGACCCAAGTCATATAATCCTATAGTCAGTCATGACCCAAGTCAAATCATCCTATAGTCAGTCATGACCCAAGTCAAATCATCCTATAGTCAGTCATGACCCAAGTCAAATCATCCTATAGTCAGTCATGACCCAAGTCATATCATCCTATAGTCAGTCATGACCCAAGTCATATCATCCTATAGTCAGTCATGACCCAAGGGCTACAACTATACACAGCACAATATCAGTAACTTTACGTATGAGCCACATCAGTAACAAGTTTAAGCCACACAATATCTAACTACAAGCATGAGCCGCACAATCAGTAGCTGCAAGTATTGAACAAAAATACAGAAATCCTCTTGTTTAACTAACCATATACATAAACATAAAACCCGAGAGCAAAGCGAGCAACAACTATGCAAATGAGGGTACGTGAGATTATGTATACTTGACAGGAAGTGAAGGGGCGAGGTTTATTAGGTGAAGGAATTATTGCCCCTGTGCACCGACCTTCAGTGCGCCTGTTTCCTGTGCTTTAAACCACTCCCACTCCCGACACACATACACCCCCCCCCCCCCCCCCCCCCCCCTACGTCAATGTGTCGGCTTAATGAGAGTTCGTTTATTTGACGTGATCCGAAATAAGAGGAATAATGTCCCGTTTACACGAAATTCCGGTTATCGGGTCAGAAATGAGCACTGTTTAATATGTTCGGGAATTGTGTAAATAGAGGGGCAATGTAAACGAACAAATGATATGATTTAGAACGTGTTTGCTTAATTTTTATTTCCTATGCCTTGGAAAAGGAATGCATCTCAATCCTATCACACAATTTAAAAAAATAAAAATAAAAAAATAAAAAATACTATAAGTTGTTGGATTCCTAATTTTATGTTCAAGAGATGTTCCATTAGTGATGACATGATAGTCTCGGAGGATCATTAGACATCTAGTTTCAATTTATCTATTAAGACTTCCTTGTGAGAATGAAGTTTGCAAATAGCTTGCAGTGCTATATATATATATATATATATATATATATATATATATATTCTGCTTGATTTTTATCACTAGATATTTCAAAGCATGTGTCTGGTCTCTAAAATTCGAGGCATGGTATTACAAATAGCGATTAAAGATTCCACTCACAAGAAGAACAGTAAAAATATATTGTATTCTTGTGTCCACCCCTTGATAAAGCAGGCCTTGTGTCCACCCCTTGATAAAGCAGGCCTTGTGTCCACCCCTTGATAAAGCAGGCCGTGTGTCCACCTCTTGATAAAGCAGGCCTTGTGTCCACCCCTTGATAAAGCAGGCCTGGTGTCCACCCCTTGATAAAGCAGGCCTTGTGTCTAGCCCCTGAAGCAGGCCTTGTGTCCACCCCTTGATAAAGCAAGCCTTGTGTCCACCCCTTGATAAAGCAGGCATTGTATCTAGCCCCTGAAGCAGGCTAGTGTAGAATGTTTGATTAATAGAACGTGCTATTTTTCCAAGGTAAAGCTAACCTTTATATTTCAGCCATTATAATATTGGAACATCTAAATATAGCGATATTGACTGTTTGTAGAGCGATATTGACTGTTTGTAGAGCGATATTGACTGTTTGTAGAGCGATATTGACTGTTTGTAGAGCGATATTGACTGTTTGTAGAGCGATATTGACTGTTTGTAGAGCGATATTGACTGTTTGTAGAGCGATATTGACAGTTTGTAGAGCGATTTTGACTGTTTGTAGAGCGATATTAACTGTTTGTAGAGCGATATTGACTGTTTGTAGAGCGATATTGACTGTTTGTAGAGCGATATTGACTGTTTGTAGAGCGATATTGATAGTTGTAGAGCGATATTGTTTGTAGAGCGATATTGATAGTTGTAGAGCGATATTGTTTGTAGAGCGATATTGATAGTTGTAGAGCGATATTGATAGTTGTAGAGCGATATTGATAGTTGTAGAGGAGCGATAGTAGTAGCAGTAGTAGTGGAGCGATAGTAGTTATAGATCAAGCCCCCACCCCCCTAACCACCCCTACATATGATCTTTCACGTTCCAAGTAAACCATAAAGTCTTCATAACAACAGTTGCATTTAGAGGAAGTCTCTGTATCCGAGCTTTGGCAGTGAGTTTCAACAACTGTGTTACTGTATACGAGGTTGCTAGTCCCGTCTGCAAATCCTCGTTTAGTCGCCTTGGCATTATTGGAACGTTACAGTGGCCGTATTCCTAGGTATACCACTCAGGCGAGAACCTAGGCTGATCATTAGTTCAGCAATGAGGGTAACATGTGAATGGAACTATATATTCTCGTAATGTTTCGTGACCACGAAGGTTAGAGCACTGTGAACGATGGTGAAAAGACATTTCTGTGATCAATGGGGGACAACCAGTAGACCCACTATAACGCCGCATCACTGCATAAAAGACGACTAAATTGGGTTGCATTGAACTACTAGTATTACAGTGTATACCATATTGGTACTTTTCCTTCTCCGATCAAATTCAGACCTCAGACATTTAAAGTTCTAATAAAGGCAGTAGTCAGCTCGAAGTTACGCACATCTGCGTACAGTTTCTTCAAGGAAGCAGACTACTACTATGCGTTTCTTCTATCATCGATGCATGCTGGATAGGGCAACCGCAGATGTTCAAGTGCAATGGCACCAAGTGACAGGTGCACAAGTGCAATGGCGCCAAAGGACAGGTGCACAACAAAGCCGATCTTGGTATTCACATTGAAGACGATCACTTCGTTTCATCTTGATGGCTGTTAGCAAGCGTGATTATTGGTCCAGGGGGTTATTCCCATTTTGTCCTATAAGTGGCTTACTAGGTTCGTACCGAGACCTATATTGCAAGATCACACACCGTGCAGTGGTACCGACTAACTGTCAATTACAGTGGGTTCTTTATGCTTTGTGTGGAGCAACACTAGAAACAAGGTGAAAAATAGGACCCGGGCGCCCCACCCCACCCCGCTAGAGCCCCCGCCCCACCCCGCTAGCGCCCCGCCCCACCCCACTAGAGCCCCGCCCCTCCCCGCTAGAGCACCGCCCCACCCCGCTAGAGTTCCGCCCCACCCCACCCCGCTAAGCTGCGATCTGTACTGCCAAAATTGACGCGAATGGACTGATGAAGAGTGTGGATGCTAATGGCAGTAGTAGTCACTGGCTGTACATACTCCTGCTCTGTCCTCCGGTTTACAGACGTTTGCAGTTCCTTGTTAGATCCACTATCGATTTATAAATTCTCTAGTCTGGATTGACAGTTCATCGATTGTGAATGTTGAACAGAGTGGTTTAGGAACCTGGAATCAGATCCACTCCAGGACTAATACATTCGGAAACTTGACATGATCTCCTAGGCTTGTAGCCATAAAAGTAATTGGATCAAGTATTTCTGACGCAGCACTGAAGACAGTTGAAGCAGACAGAAACTGATAGTGTGCCCCGTGGGGAGAAGCAAGGATACTTTTTGCTGCAGTCTGGGAAAAGTCAAATTTAAAATTACATGAAAAATATTTGTCAAGAACTTTCGCCGAGGGCAAATACATTTCGTTTTGCATTAATTTGAAAAAAAAAGGAAACTGCAATCCGATTGAGATTAAATATTTTATTACTTAAAGCAGAAACAGAAAAAAGCATTGACTCGCTTTCTGGGGAATTGTTATACGCATACAATATGGCAGATGTTATAAATTGACATGCATTTGTCTGCAGTTACTGGACAGAACAAAGCCATAGAAGAGACAAATTCTTAATTTGGAAGTAGTTGGGAAACCTTCATGACTTGACTATAGGTAGGTGTGACCAACTAGGTAGGTGTGACCAACTAGGTAGGTGTGACCAACGAGTCCCCTGACTATATAGGTAGATCTGACCAACGAGTCCCCTAACTATATAGGTAGGTCTGACCAACGAGTCCCCTGACTATATAGGTAGGTCTGACAAACGAGTCCCCTGACTATATAGGTAGGTCTGACCAACGAGTCCCCTGACTATGGGTAGGTCTGACCAACGAGTCCCCTGACTATGGGTAGATGTGACCAACGAGTCCCCTGACTATGGGTAGATGTGACCAACGAGTCCCCTGATTATGGGTAGGTGTGACCAACGAGTCCCCTGACTATGGGTAGATGTGACCAACGAGTCGCCTGACTATGAGTAGATGTGACCAACGAGTCGCCTGACTACGGGTAGATGTGACCAACGAGTCGCCTGACTACGGGTAGATGTGGCCAACGAGTCGCCTGACTACTGGTAGATGTGACCAACGAGTCGCCTGACTACGGGTAGATGTGACCAACGAGTCCCCTGACTACGGGTAGATGTGACCAACGAGTCCCCTGACTATGGGTAGATGTGACCAACGAGTCCCCTGACTATGGGTAGATGTGACCAACGAGTCCCCTGATTATGGGTAGATGTGACCAACGTGTCCCCTGACTATGGGTAGATGTGACCAACGAGTCCCCTGACTATGGGTAGATGTGACCAACGAATCCCCTGACTATGGGTAGATGTGACCAACGCGTTCCCTGACTATGGGTAGATGTGACCAACGCGTCCCCTGACTATGGGTAGATGTGACCAACGCGTCCCCTGACTATGGGTAGATGTGACCAACGAGTTCCCTGACTATGGGTAGATTTGACCAACGAGTTCCCTGACTATGGGTAGATGTGACCAACGAGTCCCCTGACTATGGGTAGGTGTGACCAACGAGTCCCCTGACTATGGGTAGATGTGACCAACGAGTCCCCTGACTATGGGTAGATGTGACCAACGAGTCCCCTGACTATGGGTAGATGTGACCAACGAGTCCCCTGACTATGGGTAGATGTGACCAACGAGTCCCCTGACTATGGGTAGATGTGACCAACGAGTCCCCTGACTATGGGTAGATGTGACCAACGAGTCCCCTGACTATGGGTAGATGTGACCAACGCGTCCCCTGACTATGGGTAGATGTGACCAACGCGTCCCCTGACTATGGGTAGATGCGACCAACGAGTCCCCTGACTATGGGTAGATGCGACCAACGAGTCCCCTGACTATGGGTAGATGTGACCAACGAGTCCCCTGACTATGGGTAGATGTGACCAACGAGTCCCCTGACTATGGGTAGATGTGACCAACGAGTCCCCTGACTATGGGTAGATGTGATCAACGAGTCCCTTGACTATGGGTAGATGTGACCAACGAGTCCCCTGACTATGGGTAGATGTGACCAACGAGTCCCCTGACTATGGGTAGATGTGACCAACGAGTCCCCTGACTATGGGTAGATGTGACCAACGACTCCCCTGACTATGGGTAGATGTGACCAATGAGTCCCCTGACTATGGGTAGATGTGACCACGGACTCCTGACTATGGGTAGATGTGACCACGGACTCCTGACTATGGGTAGATGTGACCACGGACTCCTGACTATGGGTAGATGTGACCACGGACTCCTGACTATGGGTAGATGTGACCACGGACTCCTGACTATGGGTAGATGTGACCACGGACTCCTGACTATGGGTAGATGTGACCACGGACTCCTGACTATGGGTAGATGTGACCACGGACTCCTGACTATGGGTAGATGTGACCACGGACTCCTGACTATGGGTAGATGTGACCACGGACTTCTGGCTATGATTAGGTGTGACCACGGACTTTTGACTATGATTAGGTGTGACCACGGACTTTTGACTATGATTAGGTGTGACCACGGACTTCTGACTATGATTAGGTGTGACCACTGACTTCTGACTATGGGTAGATGGGACCATGCACTCCTGGCTATGGGTAGATGGGACCGTGCACTCCTACTATGGGTAGATGTGACCACGGACTCCTACTATGGGTAGATGTGACCACGGACTCCTACTATGGGTAGATGTGACCACGGACTTCTGACTATGGGTAGATGTGACCACGGACTCCTGACTATGGGTATATGTGACCACGGACTCCTGACTATGGGTATATGTGACCACGGACTCCTGACTATGGGTAGATGTGACCACGGACTCCTGACTATGGGTAGATGTGACCACGGACTCCTGACTATGGGTAGATGTGACCACGGACTCCTGACTATGGGTAGATGTGACCACGGACTCCAGACTATGGGTAGATGTGACCACGGACTCCTGACTATGGGTAGATGTGACCACGGACTCCTGACTATGGGTAGATGTGACCACGGACTCCTGACTATGGGTAGATGTGACCACGGACTCCTGACTATGGGTAGATGTGACCACGGACTCCTGACTATGGGTAGATGTGACCACGGACTCCTGACTATGGGTAGATGTGACCACGGACTCTTGACTATGGGTAGATGTGACCACGGACTCTTGACTATGGGTAGATGTGACCACGGACTCCTGACTATGGGTAGATGAGACCACGTACTCCTGACTATTGGTAGATATGACCACGGAATCCTGACTTTTTTTTAAGCGCTGTAGAATTTGTGAGCGTTGCAAGTGCTTTTCGTCCAGCATGGGTCGACTCTTCATGGTAGGTTACATCTCTACTTGATGCGGTTTGAAACTTCCTCCCAATGTCAGACCCATGTCGAATGCCTTCATGTCACGCTTACATATATTTGAACCTCAGCTGTGGTCGGCCGACTGTTCTTTTGCCATTCGCCAACTGTCTATAGAGGATATCTTAGGGTATGCGACCATCTTTCATGCGACGAACATGACCAAGCCATTGTAGTCCGTTATGTTCGCTGCCTAAGTGTATACAGCCTTGAAAAACGTACCTATACATTTGTCACTCTATACCTCCATGTAATTGGACTCTTGTTTGACAGAATTTCCCAAGTATCCCAGATGTCCCGAGTTTCACTACCATTTAGGTGCATGTTAACATATGCATGGTAAATTATGGCCTCGGCTGGAAGTTAAAGTTTCTGGTTTTTACACACACGTGCGGATAGACGTGGAAATATAGCAGTAGCTATACATATGTGACAGTCTATGTCTGGGTCTAGAGAGCTTGTCGTTGAGAACCCTGCTATGGGAATTGGTACCCAGTTGCCAATTCAAAATTGTTGATGCTAAATGTTGGCGTGGCATCTACTTCCTGTCCCAACACATGTGTTGAGACGCTGTGAGACCAACGTCTCAATGTCTGGGAGAAGCGATCTATCAACCTCTGAAATTCCTGCTGGCTGAGAGCGAAAATTACGGCATCATCAGTGAAAATCAGGTCTCTTATGCTGTCCTACTTCTGATCTTTTATGGGTTTGGGCCTTGCAAGGTTACAGCCCAGCATCCGACCTAGTGAAATGACAAGATTCCTTCATCGCTTCCAAATCTATGCTTTAGTAGCACGGTAACAATTCTAAACAGTGTCGGGACGAGGACATAGCTTAACACCACTGCAAATGCCAAATGATTGTGATATGTCACCATCACATTAAACTATGTCAATCACTACTAAATAAATCTAATGGTTTGTCAGGTCAAAAAAGGACATAACGGGCTGATTCTGCTCGCGTGACTTTTTCTAATGAAGAGGAAACAAAGAATTCATGATCGATGTCCAGACCTGAATCTACATTGCTACTCCAGATATACATGCTCAGTCATTTATAGCCACAATAGAATTACTCTGTAGAAAACTTCATACAACACGAGCAGTGCAACATCTCGATAGTTATATATTATATTATGTGATATTACAATCTGTGCAGCTTTCCTATCTTGAAAATGTAATAAAATGGCATCTTTCAACACATATGTGCAGTGGTTTCACCGGGCACCCTTTCAGTGGTTTCACCGGGCCCCCTTTCAATGGTTTCACTGGGCCCCATTTCAGTGGTTTCACTGGGCCCCATTTCAGTGGTTTCACTGGGCCCCCTTGCAGTGGTTTCACTGGGCCCCCTTGCAGTGGTTTCACTGGGCCCCCTTGCGGCATTTGGTCAAATCAGGTGGGATCCCGTCTCTACATTCTGTTCTGCCGGTGAACATAAGCATTTGATGACAGCTCTAAAGAATGACATATGGACGTGAAATAAGTTAACTGATCTACACACGCGCCAAAGAATGGTCAGTGAAAATATTCAGCACGATACTTTTCTGTTCGCGAGTTATGGCATCTTCAGACAAACTTGTGCCGAGTTTATCCTTCGTACAACTCTAGACGAAGTAAAAAATCGGGCGCTTTTTGTAAACCTTTTAAACAAATTAAGTTCTCAAAATGAGGCCCCTAAGAACCTTGAGAACCTAGCTTGTAGACTAAGTATTTTTAGAAAATCTGACAGCTCTTATGAAAGGAGCAAGAGACAATAATCAGACTGAGACCTATCAACTTCAAATCCCATAATGCTACTTCACACCTGGGGAGGTTTTTTACCGTACATGTTAATGGCAAGTTGTGTATTTAAAAGAATTGAAGTCTAAACCAATAGGTTAGAATGCACTTTTAGTCGCTCCTCAGTTTGTGCTTCAAGTGTAGCAGTGGTTCTATACTCATATCTCCAATTGCTAACTGCTTTATCAACCGTATTCACGTTTCTAGTATAACATTTAGTTTGGCAAGTCTTCAGATTCAGCATACAACCATAATTTCCCAGATCTGGACGTGAAGATCTCTCCAAGCAGCTCAAACAAAATCGATAATGTTAATCCAGGCATGTATGTTTATCTCAGCGAAGCTTTCACTAGAATCGTGTCTAATCTTCGCCTTTCCTTCCAATGTTCTTTTACTTTTCTGACAGGAAGCCTGGTCTCGGAATCGGAAGCCACACGAAATGTAAACGGTCCTCTTGCCAATACGGGTCTTACAATTTGAAACATGTGAGCCCCAAATCACGAAACCATAAGGGGTCAGTTCGATGAGTTACCATACGAGGCAATCACAAGGACTCGTAGTATGGTCCACTACAGCGGGCTACCACAAAGTGGTCTTCGAGAGACCTATAAAGAACCACTAAAAAGGCTCGTTTCCACCCACAAGCCACCACCACCACCCCCCACCCTCCACCACCAGCACCACAAGAGCGTACAGACCACCAGCACCACAAGAGCCTACACCCCACCAGCACCACCACAAGAGCCTACACCCCACCAGCACCACCACAAGAGCCTACACCCCACCAGCACCACCACAAGAGCCTACACCCCACCAGCACCACCACAAGAGCATACACCCCACCAGCACCACCACAAGAACCTACACCCCACCACCACCCCCACAAGAGCCTACACCCCACCACCACCACAAGAGCCTACACACCACCAGCACCACAAGAGCCTACACACCACCAGCACCACAAGAGCCTACACACCACCAGCACCACAAGAGCCTACACACCACCAGCACCACAAGAGCCTACACCCCACCAGCACCACAACAGCCTACACACCACCAGCACCACAAGAGCCTACACACCACCAGCACCACAAGAGCCTACACACCACCAGCACCACAAGAGCCTACACACCACCAGCACCACAAGAGCCTACACCCCACCAGCACCACAACAGCCTACACACCACCACAAGAGGATACACCCCACCACCACCACCACAAGAGGTTACACCCCACCACCACCACAAGAGGTTACACCCCACCACAAGAGGTTACACCCCACCACCACCACCACCACAAGAGGTTACACCCCACCACCACCACCACCACAATAAGTTACATCCTCCACCACCACCACAAGAGGTTACACCCCACCACCCCCACAGGTTACACACCACCACCACCACCCCTACAGGTTACACACCACCACCACCACCCCTACAGGTTACACACCACCACCACCACAAGAGGTTACACCCCACCACACCACCACCACCACCACAAGAGGTTACACCCCACCACACCACCACCACCACCACAAGAGGTTACACCCCACCACACCACCACCACCACAAGAGGTTACACCCCACCACACCACCACCACCACAAGAGGTTACACCCCACCACACCACCACCACCACAAGAGGTTACACCCCACCACCACCACCACCACAAGAGGTTACACCCCACCACCACCACAAGAGGTTACACCCCACCACCACCACCACCACCACCACAAGAGGTTACACCCCACCACCACCACCACCACCACCACCACAAGAGGTTACACCCCACCACCACCACCCCAAGAGGTTACACCCCACCACCACCACCCCAAGAGGTTACACCCCACCACCACCACCCCAAGAGGTTACACCCCACCACCACCACCACCACCACAAGAGGTTACACCCCACCACCACCACCACCACAAGAGGTTACACCCCACCACCACCACCACCACCACCACAAGAGGTTACACCCCACCACCACCACCACCACCACCACCACAAGAGGTTACACCCCACCACCACCACCACAAGAGGTTACACCCCACCACCACCACCACAAGAGGTTACACCCCACCACCACCACCACCACCACAAGAGGTTACACCCCACCACCACCACAAGAGGTTACACCCCACCACCACCACCACCACAAGAGGTTACACCCCACCACCACCACAAGAGGTTACACCCCACCACCACCACAAGAGGTTACACCCCACCACCACCACAAGAGGTTACACCCCACCACCACCACCACCACAAGAGGTTACACCCCACCACCACCACCACCACAAGAGGTTACACCCCACCACCACCACAAGAGGTTACACCCCACCACCACCACCACCACAAGAGGTTACACCCCACCACCACAAGAGGTTACACCCCACCACCACAAGAGGTTACACCCCACCACCACCACCACAAGAGGTTACACCCCACCACCCCCACAAGAGGTTACACCCCACCACCACCACAAGAGGTTACACCCCACCACCACCACAAGAGGTTACACCCCACCACCACCACAAGAGGTTACACCCCACCACCACAAAAGGTTACACCCCACCACCACAAGAGGTTACACCCCACCACAAAAGGTTACACCCCACCACAAAAGGTTACACCCCACCACAAGAGGTTACACCCCAGCACAAGAGGTTACACCCCACCACAAGAGGTTATACCCCACCACAAGAGGTTGCCACCAAGGGGCGGCAACAGTCACCTCAGGTATCTACCTCAAGAAACCTGCAAAAAGACATCAAATTAAGGTTACCAAACCTGCAAAAATACATCAAATTAAGGTTACCAAACCTGCAAAAAGACATCAAATGAAGGTTACCAAAAAGAACCCACGAAAAGTTTCAAATCGCGAGACCCCAAAAGTGGTCTGGTCAAAGGGCCTACCACACGGACAAAACACACGGTTTCCTGTGAATATAATTCAAGTGCTACTTACACCTACATGTAGAAAACGTTTACAAAAGTAATCAACAAATCACATCAGTTTAATGTTACCATTGAATTGACAGCAACAAAGACGGGAAACTAGCGTTTTAACCCTCACACCGTAGCCTTGAAACAAAATATAACATTTATATCTAAGAATAGAAAGATAATGTTAACTTAACGTCTTCATACTTGTTTAGACTTCATACTTGTTTAGAAGAATCTGCAGAGTCCATACCACCTGTGTCATTTACATTTTCTTGTTCTAAAAGCTATGCGCATCCAACCTATTCTGAAATGCTTGTCCTTTCCTCTTCTACTCATACTGTAGTTTACACAAAAGGTATACCATTCCAGCAGAAAATCCAAGTGAAAGAAGGAAACAAAATGTACGGGCAATGATATTGAATAAAATATTCGGTTAATACAACTTAAGAAATAAGTATCTTATTTCATGTATTTATCAGCGAGTACTCGAGTGATTCAGTAAGCGTTTTACGATAATCAGTTTCAACTGTGGTCATCTACTTTCGACTAACAACGTTACTGTAGACATCGGCTCATTTTATGGGTCCAGGCGCTTTATCTGCAAAACTTAGGCCTTATAAGACATATCATAGTGGTCTTTAATCACCAGACTACTTAAGAAATTAATGGGCCGTTAAAGATCCATTTACTTCAGACTATTAACGGGGTTCATAGACGTCAGTAGACGATCAGAGGGGTTCATAAACCTCAGTCTTTCAGACGGGTTCATATACTTCAGACTACCAAAGTGGTCCAAAGACCATCTAATTAACAAAGTACATACCTTCATAAGCAGACTATCAAAGGGCAAACTATCAAAGGGCAAACTATCAAAGAGCAAGCTATCAATGAGCAGACAAGGAGCAGGCACGGAGCAGATTATCAAGGAGCAGACAAAGAGCAGACACAGAGCAGACTATCAAGGAGCAGACTATCAAGGAGCAGACTATCAAGGAGCAGACTATCAAGGAGCAGACTATCAAGGAGCAGTCAATCAAGGAGCAGACTATCGAGGAGCAGACTATCGAAGAGCAGACTATCAAGGAGCAGACTATCAAGGAGCAGACAATCAGAGGTAAATTCTACGTTAGTCACAAAGCTGTATACGGGGACTATAAACTTGAACTGTCTAAAGGGTTCACAGACTTCAAACTGTCTAAATACATCACTCTTAACGGGTCCATAGACAACAAAATGTATAATAAGCTCAAACGTCAGGCTATCTGAAATGTCATAGATTTGCCAAATTATCTAAGTGGTTCATATACTTGCCAGATTGTCTAAGAAGTTTATAGACTTGACTTAGCAATCTGTCAAAAGAGGTGCATGGCACAGTAAAAGCTAAGAACCCACGATGGACGACAATCTTTAACCTTTCTGCCAACTTTGTGATGGGAAACAAAAATCTATATATTTCTAACAGCGAAAGGGCAGACTGAAGGAAACAAATTAAAACAAGATGAATCTAGTGCTGCCAGCGAGTCGGGGTTTAAACAAGGGAACATTTCTACAGTATAATCGACGTAAACAAAATCTAGTTGAAATGATGGAATCACATAAGTAATGAAAGAAGGGGAGTGCACTTATGCGATTAAATGTTCTTTGAAGTGTAGACATCAAAGCTTGTATATACATGAACAAACTACATATAATCAGAATATGGTGGTTGGTGCTGGAGAGATGATGGTGCTAGAGAGATGACGCGGGTGGTGCTAGAGAGATGATGGTCATAAGAAATGATTGTTTACAAAAACAGGGCCAGATGATCAAAGGGACGTATGCCTACTTGCGTAGGACGTGACATTTAAAGCAGAGATTTCAAATACGGAAAAAGGCAAACAAGGATCGACCCATTTTCTGCTTCATACTCAAACTCAAGAAAACGATTTATATCCACTCTTTTATTCTTCTAAAATACGGCTTACCTTTCTTCTAGCACGTTTTTACGCGTCCAATTAGCTGAATGAAGGTTCCTGTGGTGCAGGCTTCAAGGCTTACAGTTTTGCAATGAGGTGCTTCTCCGTAAGCCATTGCAAAGAACACAATTGACTAAGTATACAAGTCTTGCAGGATATGTTCGACTGTCTACGCTGCTTTCCTGCACAAACATGGGAGATGGAGCCAATTGTAGCTGGCGTGCGATGGAGCCAATTGTAACTGGTGTGCGATGGAGCCGATTGTAGCTGGTGTGCGATGGAGCCAATTGTAGCTGGTGTGCGATGGAGCCGATTGTAGCTGGTGTGCGATGGAGCCGATTGTAGCTGGTGTGCGATGGAGCCACTTGTAGCTGGTGTGCGATGGAGCCAATTGTAGCTGGTGTGCGATGGAGCTAATTTTAGCTGGTGTGCGATGGAGCTAATTGTAGCTGCTGTGCGATTGAGCCAATCTGTCCCGTTCTCAAACGGAAAAGGATCACTTGCTCCGGTCGATCGAGGTATGGGCAGTTTCGTTTGGTCGACTTTCCTAATGGCTTTGAGAAGGTTCCTCTTTTCTTGAAGGCAATTGCCTCTTGTTCTCTTGATGCTCCCTCATTTCCTAACTTGTCTACTCACATTTGGTAATCTACAATCTACTCAGATTTCCGATGTGTGCAAATTATATTTAGATTGATGGCTCGATAGATGCTTGGATACATTTTTGATTGAGGGAATTAGTAGTTGTGGGATGGATTGCTGGATGAATTTATGATTGAATGATGGGATGACAAATAGAGGTGGATGATGCATGTGGCTGGGGCGGATGGTTAGGTGGTGAATATAAAGATATGCGAGTGATTGGCGGTTGATGGATCGATTGATCGACCGATGGATATGATTGTTCGTGGGGGATTATGAAATGGATGGATATATGATTCGGTTGGTGAATATACGGATAGATACACGAGTGAATGGAAGCTAAATGAATCAAAATGGATGTCTGAAAAGATGGGACAGTTGCACAGATGGATAATCATGAATACGATTTTAGCTTTATAGACGAATGGATTGTTTGGATGACTTTAAAATAGACGCATGGATGGTGAACAGAAATATACATTTATTAGATACATTACATTATATAATTCCACAGGTTTGTTGGCGTGTTGGAAAAAAACATTTAGAGCCCCAGCAAATTGGACAACTCTCACATTGGACCACCACCACATTGGGACACTGGAACAGCAAACTGAAACATTGGACCACCACCACATTGGGACACTGGCACAGCAAACTGAAACATTGGAACAGCAAACTGAAACATTGGAACAGCAAACTGAAACATTGGAACAGCAAACTGAAACATTGGAACACCACCAAATTGGAATACCACCAAATACGTCTAGAGAACATTGCGGGATTTGGTTAGTTTGGTTTCTGGTATACATCCGAAGGGTCACGCTTTCGGTTTACTTTGATGTCTTTCGTTTATAATTGGTCTATAAATTAGTATGAACTGTTTTCGACACTGCTCAGATTGTTGTACTACGCAAGTGGTTAAAACTGCTGAGAGGAACGACAAATGCAAGGAAACTGGAAAGAAACGGCGACAAGAAAAAATAAAGCCGGAAGACAAAATAAAGAGCCGAAGACAAAAAGAGCGCAGGAAAAAATAAAGATCGCAGGAAAATATAAAGAGCGGAGGAAAACAAAGAGCGGAAGAAAGATAAAGAGCGGAGAAAAAAATAAAGAGCAGAGAAAAAAATAAAGAGCGGAGGAAAAAATAAAGAGCGGAGGAAAAAACAAAGATCGAAGAAAAAAATTAAAGAGCGTAGGAAAGAATAAAGAGCGGAGGAAAGAATAAAGAGCGGAGGAAAAAATAAAGAGCGAAGGAAAAAATAAAGAGCGGAGGAAAAAATAAAGAGCGGAGGAAAAAATAAAGAGCGGAAGAAGAAAGAATAAAGAGCGGAAGAAGAAAGAATAAAGAGCGGAAGAAAGAATAAAGAGCGGAAGAAAGAATAAAGAGCGGAAGAAAGAATAAAGAGCGAAAGAGGGGATAAGGTGATGGGCCGTTGGAAGGATGAAGAAAGGTGCTGGCTGAGAAAGGAATGCTTGGGTTGAGTGGGAGGAGGAGATGCGAAATGGGCGGGATCAGGCAGACGATGAGAGAGAATTTACATATTTAATTTCTGCTGCTTCTTTCATCTTGTTAGGCTCGATCAATGTGCACATCTGCACGGGTATTGCTAGTACTATTTTAATTAGGCACATGTGTAATGTAATGTGTAAGAGTTTTCTACCCTACAGCCGGACCATCCTGTCTAACACCAAATACGAGTTACCGTGTATTCATCTGCTGTACAATAGCAGCTCAGACACACAGGGAAGAAGAATCAGAGATGTAGATGGCACACTAGAACGATTGGACAAGCGATTACAGTTGGAAGTGCACAATAATTGGGTCCGTATAAATGGTGATAGAACGACAGATCCCCACAGTCATTACCGTAGGCAGGGAATGCAGAGAGTGGTGCAATTCGAAAGTAAATTTCTATATAAACCAGCTGATCAGCGCCAACATGCAGGATAGTAATGCCGTCATATAACTGGATTCATCGGGGCTTCGCATAGGGAAACCGGGTTGAGGCTTCGCATAGGAAAATCAGGTTGGGGCTTCACATGTGGAAATCAGGTTGGGGCATCGCATGTGGAAATCAGGTTGGGGCTTCGCATAGGGAAATCAGGTTGGGGCTTCGCATAGGGAAATCAGGTTGAGGCTTCGCATAGGGAAATCGGGTTGAGGCTTCACATAGAGAAATCGGGTTGAGGCTTCACATAGGGAAATCGGGTTGGGGCTTCACATAGGGAAATCGGGTTGGGGCTTCGCATGGGGAAATCAGGTTGGGGCTTCGCATGGGGAAATCAGGTTGGGGCTTCGCATGGGGAAATCAGGTTGGGGCTTTGCATAGGGAAATCAGGTTTGGGTTTCTTTGCAAGAATGAGTTAAGGTTGTTGGGAAGCTGGGTATATAGGACAACATTCTCTTAGTATGGGAATGGAGATCTAGGCAGTGACCTCAGCTCTGGAGTGGCTAGGCAGTGACCTCAGCTCTGGAGTGGCTGGGCAGTGACCTCAGCTCTGGAGTGGCTGGGCAGTGACCTCAGACTGGCTGGGCAGTGACCTCAGAGTGGCTGGGCAGTGACCTCAGAGTGGCTGGGCAGTGACCTCAGAGTGGATGGGCAGTGACCTCAGAGTGGCTGGGTAGTGACCTCAGAGTGGCTGGGTAGTGACCTCAGAGTGGCTGGGCAGTGACCTCAGAGTGGCTGGGCAGTGACCTCAGCTCTGTGGCTGTGCAGTGACCTCAGCTCTGTGGCTGGGCAGAGACCTCAGCTCTGTGGCTGGGTAGAGACCTCAGCTCTGGAGTGGCTGGGTAGAGACCTCAGCTCTGGAGTGGCTAGGCAGAGACCTCAGCTCTGGAGTGGCTAGGCAGAGACCTCAGCTCTGGAGTGGCTAGGCAGAGACCTCAGCTCCAGAGTGGCTAGGCAGTGACCTCAGCTCCAGAGTGGCTAGGCAGTGACCTCAGCTCCGGAGTGGCTGGGCAGTGACCTCAGCTCCGGAGTGGCTAGGCAGTGACCTCAGCTCCAGAGTGGCTAGGCAGTGACCTCAGCTCCGGAGTGGCTGGGCAGTGACCTCAGCTCCGGAGTGGCTGGTCAGTGACCTCAGCTCCGGAGTAGCTGGGCAGTGACCTCAACTCCGGAGTGGCTGGGCAGTGACCTCAACTCCGGAGTGCCTGGGCAGTGACCTCAACTCCGGAGTGCCTGGGCAGTGACCTCAACTCCGGAGTGCCTGGGCAGTGACCTCAACTCCGGAGTGGCTGGGCAGTGACCTCAGCTCCAGAGTGGCTGGGCAGTGACCTCAGCTCCAGAGTGGCTGGGCAGTGACCTCAGCTCCAGAGTGGCTGGGCAGTGACCTCAGCTCCAGAGTGGCTGGGCAGTGACCTCAGCTCTGGAGTGGCTGGGCAGTGACCTCAGCTCTGGAGTGGCTGGGCAGTGACCTCAGCTCTGGAGTGGCTGGGCAGTGACCTCAGCTCTGGAGTGGCTGGGCAGTGACCTCAGCTCTGGAGTGGCTGGGCAGTGACCTCAGCTCTGGAGTGGCTGGGCAGTGACCTCAGCTCTGGAGTGGCTGGGCAGTGACCTCAGCTCTGGAGTGGCTGGGCAGTGACCTCAGCTCTGGAGTGGCTGGGCAGTGACCTCAGCTCCAGAGTGAGTGGCTGGGCAGTGACCTCAGCTCTGGAGTGGCTGGGCAGTGACCTCAGCTCCAGAGTGAGTGGCTGGGCAGTGACCTCAGCTCCAGAGTGGCTGGGCAGTGACCTCAGCTCCCGAGTTGCTGGGCAGTGACATCAGCTCCAGAGTGGCTGGGCAGTGACATCAGCTCCAGAGTGGCTGGGCAGTGACCTCAGCTGCGGAGTGGCTGGGCAGTGACCTCAGCTCTGGAATGGCTGGGCAGTGATCTCAGCTCTGGAGTGGCTGGGCCGTGACCTCAGCTCTGGAGTGGCTGGGCAGTGACCTCAGCTCTGGAGTGGCTGGGCAGTGAATTCACCTCTGGAGTGGCTGGGCAGTGACCTCAGCTCCGGAGTGGCTAGGCAGTGACCTCAGCTCCAGAGTGGCTAGGCAGTGACCTCAGCTCCGGAGTGGCTGGGCAGTGACCTCAGCTCCGGAGTGGCTGGTCAGTGACCTCAGCTCCGGAGTGGCTGGGCAGTGACCTCAACTCCGGAGTGGCTGGGCAGTGACCTCAACTCCGGAGTGCCTGGGCAGTGACCTCAACTCCGGAGTGCCTGGGCAGTGACCTCAACTCCGGAGTGCCTGGGCAGTGACCTCAACTCCGGAGTGGCTGGGCAGTGACCTCAGCTCCAGAGTGGCTGGGCAGTGACCTCAGCTCCAGAGTGGCTGGGCAGTGACCTCAGCTCCAGAGTGGCTGGGCAGTGACCTCAGCTCCAGAGTGGCTGGGCAGTGACCTCAGCTCTGGAGTGGCTGGGCAGTGACCTCAGCTCTGGAGTGGCTGGGCAGTGACCTCAGCTCTGGAGTGGCTGGGCAGTGACCTCAGCTCTGGAGTGGCTGGGCAGTGACCTCAGCTCTGGAGTGGCTGGGCAGTGACCTCAGCTCTGGAGTGGCTGGGCAGTGACCTCAGCTCTGGAGTGGCTGGGCAGTGACCTCAGCTCTGGAGTGGCTGGGCAGTGACCTCAGCTCTGGAGTGGCTGGGCAGTGACCTCAGCTCCAGAGTGAGTGGCTGGGCAGTGACCTCAGCTCTGGAGTGGCTGGGCAGTGACCTCAGCTCCAGAGTGAGTGGCTGGGCAGTGACCTCAGCTCCAGAGTGGCTGGGCAGTGACCTCAGCTCCCGAGTTGCTGGGCAGTGACATCAGCTCCAGAGTGGCTGGGCAGTGACATCAGCTCCAGAGTGGCTGGGCAGTGACCTCAGCTGCGGAGTGGCTGGGCAGTGACCTCAGCTCTGGAATGGCTGGGCAGTGATCTCAGCTCTGGAGTGGCTGGGCCGTGACCTCAGCTCTGGAGTGGCTGGGCAGTGACCTCAGCTCTGGAGTGGCTGGGCAGTGAATTCACCTCTGGAGTGGCTGGGCAGTGACCTCAGCTCTGGAGTGGCTGGGCAGTGACCTCAGCTCTGGAGTGGCTGGGCAGTGACCTCAGCTCCGGAGTGGCTGGGCAGTGACCTCAGCTCCAGAGTGGCTGGGCAGTGACCTCAGCTCTGGAGTGGCTGGGCAGTGACCTCAACTCCGGAGTGGCTGGGCAGTGACCTCAACTCCGGAGTGCCTGGGCAGTGACCTCAACTCCGGAGTGCCTGGGCAGTGACCTCAACTCCGGAGTGCCTGGGCAGTGACCTCAACTCCGGAGTGGCTGGGCAGTGACCTCAGCTCCAGAGTGGCTGGGCAGTGACCTCAGCTCCAGAGTGGCTGGGCAGTGACCTCAGCTCCAGAGTGGCTGGGCAGTGACCTCAGCTCCAGAGTGGCTGGGCAGTGACCTCAGCTCTGGAGTGGCTGGGCAGTGACCTCAGCTCTGGAGTGGCTGGGCAGTGACCTCAGCTCTGGAGTGGCTGGGCAGTGACCTCAGCTCTGGAGTGGCTGGGCAGTGACCTCAGCTCTGGAGTGGCTGGGCAGTGACCTCAGCTCTGGAGTGGCTGGGCAGTGACCTCAGCTCTGGAGTGGCTGGGCAGTGACCTCAGCTCTGGAGTGGCTGGGCAGTGACCTCAGCTCTGGAGTGGCTGGGCAGTGACCTCAGCTCCAGAGTGAGTGGCTGGGCAGTGACCTCAGCTCTGGAGTGGCTGGGCAGTGACCTCAGCTCCAGAGTGAGTGGCTGGGCAGTGACCTCAGCTCCAGAGTGGCTGGGCAGTGACCTCAGCTCCCGAGTTGCTGGGCAGTGACATCAGCTCCAGAGTGGCTGGGCAGTGACATCAGCTCCAGAGTGGCTGGGCAGTGACCTCAGCTGCGGAGTGGCTGGGCAGTGACCTCAGCTCTGGAATGGCTGGGCAGTGATCTCAGCTCTGGAGTGGCTGGGCCGTGACCTCAGCTCTGGAGTGGCTGGGCAGTGACCTCAGCTCTGGAGTGGCTGGGCAGTGAATTCACCTCTGGAGTGGCTGGGCAGTGACCTCAGCTCTGGAGTGGCTGGGCAGTGACCTCAGCTCTGGAGTGGCTGGGCAGTGACCTCAGCTCCGGAGTGGCTGGGCAGTGACCTCAGCTCCAGAGTGGCTGGGCAGTGACCTCAGCTCTGGAGTGGCTGGGCAGTGACCTCAGCTCTGGAGTGGCTGGTCAGTGACATCAGCTCCGGAGTGGCTGGGCAGTGGCCTCAGCTCCGGAGTGGCTGGGCAGTGACCTCAGCTCTGGAGTGGCTGGGCAGTGACCTCAGCTCCAGAGTGAGTGGCTGGGCAGTGACCTCAGCTCCAGAGTGGCTGGGCAGTGACCTCAGCTCCAGAGTGGCTATGCAGTGACCTCAGCTCCGGAGTGGCTGGGCAGTGACCTCAGCTCCAGAGTCGCTGGGCAGTGACCTCAGCTCTGGAATGGCTGGGCAGTGACCTCAGCTCTGGAGTGGCTGGGCAGTGACCTCAGCTCTGGAGTGGCTGGGCAGTGAATTCACCTCTGGAGTGGCTGGGCAGTGACCTCAGCTCCGGAGTGGCTGGGCAGTGACCTCAGCTCTGGAGTGGCTGGGCAGTGACCTCAGCTCTGAAGTGGCTGGGCAGTGACCTCAGCTCCAGAGTGGCTGGGCAGTGACCTCAGCTCTGGAGTGGCTGGGCAGTGACCTCAGCTCTGGAGTGACTGGGCAGTGACCTCAGCTCCGGAGGGGCTGGGCAGTGACCTCAGCTCCGGAGGGGCTGGGCAGTGACCTCAGCTCCGGAGTGGCTGGGCAGTGACCTCAGCTCTGGAGTGGCTGGGCAGTGACCTCAGCTCCGGAGTGGCTGGGCAGTGACCTCAGCTCTGGAGTGGCGGGGCAGTGACCTCAGCTCTGGAGTGGCGGGGCAGTGATCTCAGCTCTGGAGTGGCTGGGCAGAGACCTCAGCTCCGGCGTGGCTGGGCAGTGACCTCAGCTCCGGAGTGGCTGGGCAGTGACCTCAACTCTGGAGTGGCTGGGCAGTGACCTCAGCTCTGGAGTGGCTAGGCAATGACCACAGCTCTGGAGTGGCTAGGCAATGGCCTCAGCTCTGGAGTGGCTAGGCAATGGCCTCAGCTCTGGAGTGGCTAGGCAATGGCCTCAGCTCGGGGGTGGCTAGGCAGTGACCTCAGCTCTGGGGTTGCTAGGCAGTGACTTCAGCTCTGGAGTGGCTATCCGAGACATCTTTAACCAGTGCAGTCATCGTGTCAAGACTCTGCCCTTACTTGGGGAAGTACAGAATGGCTGAATAAGGCTTTAAGGGACAACGGCTGTGGAGGCCTCAAACCTTCAGAGACGGGTGTAGACCTACTGTGCTGGTCATGCTGTGGTTCCGAGAAGCAAATGATCTGATATCCTTGATATCGAAACTCATTATGGATACAATGGATATGGATAGGTATGATAGTATGTCGTCAAATGACCTCTTGTTGACAAGAGTCACTAATAAACGAATCACCAATACTCAAGAGCACAGAACATTGAAATCAAACGATAGTTGGGCGGAGTGAATGACATGGAGTGAATTCGAGGACGGAGAGTGAATAGCATTAGGACGGAGAGTGAATAGCATGAGGACGGAGAGTGAATAGCATGAGGACGGAGAGTGAATAGCATGAGGACGGAGAGTGAATAGCATGAGGTCCGGAGTGAATAGCATGAGGTCCGGAGTGAATAGCATGAGGTCCGGAGTGAATAGCATGAGGTCCGGAGTGAATAGCATGAGGTCCAGAGTGAATTACATGAGGTCCAGAGTGAATAGCATGAGGTCCAGAGTGAATAGCATGAGGTCCAGAGTGAATAGCATGAGGTCCAGAGTGAATAGCATGAGGTCCGGAGTCAATAGTATGAGGACGGAGTGAATAGTGTGAGGACGGAGTGAATAGTGTGAGGACGGAGTGAATAGCATGAGGACTGAGTGAGTACAAACTACCCTAGAGGGAAGGGGTTACACCAAGCATTGGGAGGGGGGGGGGGGGGTGTTCCACATGAAGCAAATACTAACTACTCCAGAGAGGTTAAGACGGCATTGTTAGATCGATACTCTTAATCAGGCATGGTCTTAATGTAGCAGCGGTCCAATCATCATCTGTCCCAGAGACTTCTACCACAGGTGTTAAACCACACTGGTAGATTCCTCGTTGGTACATTATCGGCTCGTGCCTGTGGCACACGCCTCCTCGGCTCGTGCCTGTGGCACACGCCTCCTCGGCTCGTGCCTGTGGCACACGCCTCCTCGGCTCGTGCCTGTGGCACACGCCTCCTCGGCTCGTGCCTGTGGCACACGCCTCCTCGGCTCGTGCCTGTGGCACACGCCTCCTCGGCTCGTGCCTGTCGCACACGCCTCCTCGGCTCGGGCCTGTCGCACACGCCTCCTCGGCTCGTGCCTGTCGCACACGCCTCCTCGGCTCGTGCCTGTCGCACACGCCTCCTCGGCTCGTGCCTGTCGCACACGCCTCCTCGGCTCGTGCCTGTCGCACACGCCTCCTCGGCTCGTGCCTGTCGCACACGCCTCCTCGGCTCGGGCCTGTCGCACACGCCTCCTCGGCTCGGGCCTGTCGCACACGCCTCCTCGGCTCGGGCCTGTCGCACACGCCTCCTCGGCTCGGGCCTGTCGCACACGCCTCCTCGGCTCGGGCCTGTCGCACACGCCTCCTCGGCTCGGGCCTGTCGCACACGCCTCCTCGGCTCGTGCCTGTCGCACACGCCTCCTCGGCTCGTGCCTGTCGCACACGCCTCCTCGGCTCGTGCCTGTCGCACACGCCTCCTCGGCTCGTGCCTGTCGCACACGCCTCCTCGGCTCGTGTCGGTCGCACACGCCTCCTCGGCTCGTGTCGGTCGCACACGCCTCCTCGGCTCGTGTCGGTCGCACACGCCTCCTCGGCTCGTGTCGGTCGCACACGCCTCCTCGGCTCGTGTCGGTCGCACACGCCTCCTCGGCTCGTGTCGGTCGCACACGCCTCCTCGGCTCGTGTCGGTCGCACACGCCTCCTCGGCTCGTGTCGGTCGCACACGCCTCGTCGGCTCGTGTCGGTCGCACACGCCTCGTCGGCTCGTGTCGGTCGCACACGCCTCGTCGACTCGTGTCGGTCGCACACGCCTCGTCGGCTCGTGTCGGTCGCACACGCCTCGTCGGCTCGTGTCGGTCGCACACGCCTCGTCGGCTCGTGTCGGTCGCACACGCCTCGTCGGCTCGTGTCGGTCGCACACGCCTCGTCGGCTCGTGTCGGTCGCACACGCCTCGTCGGCTCGTGTCGGTCGCACACGCCTCGTCGGCTCGTGTCGGTCGCACACGCCTCGTCGGCTCGTGTCTGTCGCACACGCCTCGTCGGCTCGTGTCTGTCGCACACGCCTCGTCGGCTCGTGTCTGTCGCACACGCCTCGTCGGCTCGTGTCTGTCGCACACGCCTCGTCGGCTCGTGTCTGTCGCACACGCCTCGTCGGCTCGTGTCTGTCGCACACGCCTCGTCGGCTCGTGTCTGTCGCACACGCCTCGTCGGCTCGTGTCTGTCGCACACGCCTCGTCGGCTCGTGTCTGTCGCACACGCCTCGTCGGCTCGTGTCTGTCGCACACGCCTCCTCGGCTCGTTTCTGTCGCACACGCCTCCTCGGCTCGTGTCTGTCGCACACGCCTCCTCGGCTCGTGTCTGTCGCACACGCCTCCTCGGCTCGTGTCTGTCGCACACGCCTCCTCGGCTCGTGTCTGTCGCACACGCCTCCTCGGCTCGTGTCTGTCGCACACGCCTCCTCGGCTCGTGTCTGTCGCACACGCCTCCTCGGCTCGTGTCTGTCGCACACGCCTCCTCGGCTCGTGTCTGTCGCACACGCCTCCTCGGCTCGTGTCTGTCGCACACGCCTCCTCGGCTCGTGTCTGTCGCACACGCCTCCTCGGCTCGTGTCTGTCGCACACGCATCCTCGCCTCGTGTCTGTCGCACACGCATCCTCGCCTCGTGTCTGTCGCACACGCATCCTCGCCTCGTGTCTGTCGCACACGCATCCTCGCCTCGTGTCTGTCGCTCACGCATCCTCGCCTCGTGTCTGTCGCACACGCATCCTCGCCTCGTGTCTGTCGCACACGCATCCACGCCTCGTGTCTGTCGCACACGCATCCTCGCCTCGTGTCTGTCGCACACGCATCCTCGCCTCGTGTCTGTCGCACACGCATCCTCGCCTCGTGTCTGTCGCACACGCATCCTCGCCTCGTGTCTGTCGCACACGCATCCTCGCCTCGTGTCTGTCGCACACGCATCCTCGCCTCGTGTCTGTCGCACACGCATCCTCGCCTCGTGTCTGTCGCACACGCATCCTCGCCTCGTGTCTGTCGCACACGCATCCTCGCCTCGTGTCTGTCGCACACGCATCCTCGCCTCGTGTCTGTCGCACACGCATCCTCGCCTCGTGTCTGTCGCACACGCATCCTCGCCTCGTGTCTGTCGCACACGCATCCTCGCCTCGTGTCTGTCGCACACGCATCCTCGCCTCGTGTCTGTCGCACACGCATCCTCGCCTCGTGTCTGTCGCACACGCATCCTCGCCTCGTGTCTGTCGCACACGCATCCTCGGCTCGTGTCTGTCGCACACGCATCCTCGGCTCGTGTCTGTCGCACACGCATCCTCGGCTCGTGTCTGTCGCACACGCATCCTCGGCTCGTGTCTGTCGCACACGCATCCTCGGCTCGTGTCTGTCGCACACGCATCCTCGGCTCGTGTCTGTCGCACACGCATCCTCGGCTCGTGTCTGTCGCACACGCATCCTCGGCTCGTGTCTGTCGCACACGCATCCTCGGCTCGTGTCTGTCGCACACGCATCCTCGGCTCGTGTCTGTCGCACACGCATTGTCGGCTCGTATTTGTGGCACATGCATTGTCGGCTCGTATTTGTGGCACATGCATTGTCGGCTCGTGTTTGTGGCACATGCATTGTCGGCTCGTGTCTGTGGCACATTCATTGTCGGCTCGTGTCTGTGGCACATTCATTGTCGGCTCGTGTCTGTGGCACATTCATTGTCGGCTCGTGTCTGTGGCACATGCATCCTCGGCTCGTGTCTGTGGCACATGCATCCTCGGCTCGTGTCTGTCGCACATGCATCCTTGGCTCGTGTCTGTCGCACATGCATCCTCGGCTCGTGTCTGTCGCACACGCATCCTCGGCTCGTGTTTGTCGCACACGCATCCTCGGCTCGTGTTTGTGGCACATGCATCGTCGACTCGTGTTTGTGGCACATGCCTCGTCGGCTCGTGTCTGTGGCACATGCTTCGTCGGCTCGTGTCTGTGGCACATGCCTCGTCGGCTCGTGTCTGTGGCACATGCCTCGTCGGCTCGTGTCTGTGGCACATGCCTCGTCGGCTCGTGTCTGTGGCACATGCCTCGTCGGCTCGTGTCTGTGGCACATGCCTCGTCGGCTCGTGTCTGTGGCACATGCCTCCTCGGCTCGTGTCTGTGGCACATGCCTCCTCGGCTCGTGTCTGTCGCACACGCCTCCTCGGCTCGTGTCTGTCGCACACGCCTCCTCGGCTCGTGTCTGTCGCACACGCCTCCTCGGCTCGTGTCTGTCGCACACGCCTCCTCGGCACGTGTCTGTCGCACACGCCTCCTCGGCACGTGTCTGTCGCACACGCGTCCTCGGCACGTGTCTGTCGCACACGCGTCCTCGGCACGTGTCTGTCGCACACGCCTCCTCGGCACGTGTCTGTCGCACACGCCTCCTCGGCACGTGTCTGTCGCACACGCCTCCTCGGCTCGTGTCTGTCGCACACGCCTCCTCGGCTCGTGTCTGTCGCACACGCCTCCTCGGCTCGTGTCTGTCGCACACGCCTCCTCGGCTCGTGTCTGTCGCACACGCCTCCTCGGCTCGTGTCTGTCGCACACGCCTCCTCGGCTCGTGTCTGTCGCACACGCATTGTCGGCTCGTGTCTGTCGCACACGCATTGTCGGCTCGTGTCTGTGGCACATGCATCGTGGCTGTGGCACATGCCTCCTCGGCTTGTGTCTGTCGCACATGCATCGTGGCTGTGGCACATGCATCCTCGGCTCGTGGCTGTGGCACATGCATCCTCGGCTCGTGTCTGTGGCACATGCATCCTCGGCTCGTGTCTGTGGCACATGCCTCCTCGGCTCGTGTCTGTGGCACATGCCTCCTCGGCTCGTGTCTGTGGCACACGCCTCCTCGGCTCGTGTCTGTCGCACACGCCTCCTCGGCTCGTGTCTGTCGCACACGCCTCCTCGGCTCGTGTCTGTCGCACACGCCTCCTCGGCTCGTGTCTGTCGCACACGCCTCCTCGGCTCGTGTCTGTCGCACACGCCTCCTCGGCTCGTGTCTGTCGCACACGCCTCCTCGGCTCGTGTCTGTCGCACACGCCTCCTCGGCTCGTGTCTGTCGCACACGCCTCCTCGGCTCGTGTCTGTCGCACACGCCTCCTCGGCTCGTGTCTGTCGCACACGCCTCCTCGGCTCGTGTCTGTCGCACACGCCTCCTCGGCTCGTGTCTGTCGCACACGCCTCCTCGGCTCGTGTCTGTCGCACACGCCTCCTCGGCTCGTGTCTGTCGCACACGCCTCCTCGGCTCGTGTCTGTCGCACACGCCTCCTCGGCTCGTGTCTGTCGCACACGCCTCCTCGGCTCGTGTCTGTCGCACACGCCTCCTCGGCTCGTGTCTGTCGCACACGCCTCCTCGGCTCGTGTCTGTCGCACACGCCTCCTCGGCTCGTGTCTGTCGCACACGCCTCCTCGGCTCGTGTCTGTCGCACACGCCTCCTCGGCTCGTGTCTGTCGCACACGCCTCCTCGGCTCGTGTCTGTCGCACACGCCTCCTCGGCTCGTGTCTGTCGCACACGCCTCCTCGGCTCGTGTCTGTCGCACACGCCTCCTCGGCTCGTGTCTGTCGCACACGCCTCCTCGGCTCGTGTCTGTCGCACACGCCTCCTCGGCTCGTGTCTGTCGCACACGCCTCCTCGGCTCGTGTCTGTCGCACACGCCTCCTCGGCTCGTGTCTGTCGCACACGCCTCCTCGGCTCGTGTCTGTCGCACATGCATTGTCGGCTCGTGTCTGTGGCACATGCATTGTCGGCTCGTGTTTGTGGCACATGCATTGTCGGCTCGTGTCTGTGGCACATTCATTGTCGGCTCGTGTCTGTGGCACATTCATTGTCGGCTCGTGTCTGTGGCACATGCCTCCTCGGCTCGTGTTTGTCGCACATGCATTGTCGGCTCGTGTCTGTGGCACATGCATTGTCGGCTCGTGTCTGTGGCACATGCATCGTCGGCTCGTGTCTGTGGCACATGCATCGTCGGCTCGTGTCTGTGGCACATGCCTCCTCGGCTCGTGTCTGTGGCACATGCCTCCTCGGCTCGTGTCTGTGGCACATGCCTCCTCGGCTCGTGTCTGTGGCACATGCCTCCTCGGCTCGTGTCTGTGGCACATGCCTCCTCGGCTCGTGTCTGTGGCACATGCCTCCTCGGCTCGTGTCTGTGGCACATGCCTCCTCGGCTCGTGTCTGTGGCACATGCCTCCTCGGCTCGTGTCTGTGGCACATGCCTCCTCGGCTCGTGTCTGTGGCACATGCCTCCTCGGCTCGTGTCTGTCGCACATGCATCCTCGGCTCGTGTCTGTGGCACATGCCTCCTCGGCTCGTGTCTGTGGCACATGCCTCCTCGGCTCGTGTCTGTGGCACATGCCTCCTCGGCTCGTGTCTGTGGCACATGCCTCCTCGGCTCGTGTCTGTGGCACATGCCTCCTCGGCTCGTGTCTGTGGCACATGCCTCCTCGGCTCGTGTCTGTGGCACATGCCTCCTCGGCTCGTGTCTGTGGCACATGCCTCCTCGGCTCGTGTCTGTGGCACATGCCTCCTCGGCTCGTGTCTGTGGCACATGCCTCCTCGGCTCGTGTCTGTGGCACATGCCTCCTCGGCTCGTGTCTGTGGCACATGCCTCCTCGGCTCGTGTCTGTCGCACATGCATCCTCGGCTCGTGTCTGTCGCACATGCATCCTCGGCTCGTGTCTGTCGCACATGCATCCTCGGCTCGTGTCTGTCGCACATGCATCCTCGGCTCGTGTCTGTCGCACATGCATCCTCGGCTCGTGTCTGTCGCACATGCATCCTCGGCTCGTGTCTGTCGCACATGTATCCTCGGCTCGTGTCTGTCGCACATGTATCCTCGGCTCGTGTCTGTCGCACAAGCATTCTCGGCTCGTGTCTGTCGCACATGCATCCTCGGCTCGTGTCTGTCGCACATGCATTCTCGGCTCGTGTCTGTCGCACATGCATTCTCGGCTCGTGTTTGTCGCACATGTATTCTTGGCTCGTGTTCTCGTGTTTGTTGCACATGCATTCTCGGCTCGTGATTGTCGCACATACATTCTCGGCTCGTGTCTGTCGCACATACATTCTTCCCATGGCACTTGTTCTCAGTTTGGCAGTTGTCATATTATTGTCCGTGAGACGTCTAACCTCAGCAGATGCCACGTCATCTTATGTTGGCAATAGACAAAGGCAAAGAATTATTGAAAATGTAAATACGAATTCTTACAACAGTATCAAACAAGACCAATTCTAACAACAGCATCAAACAAGACCATAATTGTACTTCGTGTTCTGGAATTAAAATCTATTTATTCCAAAGTGTGGCCTTGCACTTAAGCGCCAACATTTATTATTGGATTTTTAAGTGCAGAAATAATGATATTGATCTGATCCGAATTTGAGAGAAGACGATTCGACGAAATAAGCCGATCCATGGATGAACCTAATTATGGGAACAAAGAAATCGGCCAGTCCGCGCGTCTCAACTTTAGGGGAATGAAACCATTAAAAGTGTGATGACATATGACATGATTCAATCTGAGCATCAGAAGCCGTTCCAATGAACAATGTTTCCATCTCTGTCAACCATCTGGCTTGTTCCTTCACGTTCCAGGTATGTGCAAACTGTAGCGACCAGGACAATGCACGCGACCTAGGCAATGCACAGCGACCTAGACAATGTGCAGCGACCTAGACAATGTACAGCGACCAATTCCCTCAACAAAGCGTACCCTGATATCGTATATCAGTACTACCATCCGACTACCAATTTTTTAAAATGAGGTCAATTCCCTTCCATGCCGTATTGCCAACCCTAAACTAAGTCAGGTAACCATATATAATTTATGTAGACGTGAGCGTATGGCCACCAAGGCTCGAACTCGATCCATAACCAGTTAGACACTTGCAACAACTACTTTACCACTGGAGCTTTATTAAATTGTATATGCTGTATAAGGTGACCCAAGAGGGTAAAACATGAAATATGGTTAACGCCTTGTAAATCTAATTGCTACAGATCCACAACAGCCATATAGTGAACCTTGGATACCACTGTATACCACTCCCATGGCATCGACAAGTTCCAGTCTACACGGCAGTAATTTGGTACCTGACCATCAAGGGAGGAAATTGGTCTCCATATTTTCTAAAGGCGGAGATCTCGTACAGATGAAGTGTCTAACATTTATAACGGACCGCAGTGTCTGCTATGATGAGACCGTCATTTTACGCACGAGTGTTGTCCACATGCTCCTACTGAAACAGCAACAACAAAAATTAACATTTATTCATCGTCGTTAACATAAATACTAATAGTTGATGGCCGTTCATCAACGACAGTACCATCGCTGCGGGTTCTAACGTCTCTACCGATCTCAATTCTTGGTTATGGAGGTCCAGTGGATACGTTTTTCTTCTAATATATCGTCGGTACTTTGTGGAGTGCAAGTGTCTGCACAACGACTTATCTACTATACAGTATTTTTCCGCCTTGCGAGTGTCAGTCTGTGTATGTGCTCCAGCGTTCCATTCTTCCGTGAATTGAATGTGGCCTGTCCACGTCCCATCGGCGCAGAGCGCACGCCACATCGGCGCAGAGCGCACGCCACATCGGCGCAGAGCGCACGCCACATCGGCGCAGAGCGCACGCCACATCGGCGCAGAGCGCACGCCACATCGGCGCAGAGCGCACGCCACATCGGCGCAGAGCGCACGCCACATCGGCGCAGAGCGCACGCCACATCGGCGCAGAGCGCACGTCACTCGGCGCAGAGCGCACGTCACTCGGCGCAGAGCGCACGTCACTCGGCGCAGAGCGCACGTCACTCGCAGTTTTCTCATGGCTTTTATTAAGTGTTCATGCCTCATCACCATAGCATATTACAGGGAACACAGAGGAGCTGAATAGAAAGGCTCGAATGGTCCAATTCGGACAACCACATATGACTGTCAGGAAACAAGGTCACACAGTCTGCTGTGTCTTAAGATTTATTCTTTAAGTTATACAAAACACGAATGCCAGGTGGTGCTTATACCATAAAAGGTTGCATACGAGGCACTGCGGTGAAGTGTAAAGAGATTTTAATGTTGGAGGTCCCTGTTCATTCTGAGATTGATTGGCCAGTTCCATTTCATCGTCGCTTTACCACCGTTAATTTTCCTTAACTGTAAGCCAATAACTATGTACAACTTGGAATGTGTCAAGAGGTCAAACCACTGACATGTTTAGTCGCAGGTAACAAGCTCACTGTCTATGCTTTTCCCAAGAAAACAAGCTTCAGAATTTTAAATACAGGGGAGCACTTACAGATAACTCTAAACCAAGTTCACAACAATTGAACATTCATAATGGATTACATCCCTTGTGACCATTTGCGTACAATATAATCCTGTCACAAACGAGAATATATTTTCCCTGTTGCGTATGGCGAATGTAATTTTTCATCAATTCATACATAATTCCAACCATCCGTCCGACCTTACATCCGACCTTACTTTCGACTACACGACAATCTATTCGCATATTAATGCCTCTATACAATAAAACATCGCTATCATTTCACGTATGCATACAACAGCACATCCAACTCGCCCCTGCATTCTATCCCCCACCTATTCAACTTCATCCGCATTTCTACTCACCAATCCATCCACCCATCGATTCATTGAACGATACGTCCGCCAACCATGTATCTCTCCATCCATTAAAAAAACCCATGCACCCAGCAGTATGACATAGCACACGCAGATCCCAGTCCTAGGTCAAATAGTTTTTTTTTCTAACATTTGTGACTGTAATTATGAACTAGAACAGAGTGAATAGATTCCACAGTATATAGTAGTTCAATTCTATTGTTTAGTCATGTTTGTTATATAACTGAACTGAAATACTTGAATCCTAGTATTCGGACAGTCAATTCTATGTTCTGTCAGGTAGCCAGCCGTCTATGTTCTGTCAGGTAGCCAGCCGTCTATGTTCAGTCAGGTAGCCAGCCGTCTATGTTCAGTCAGGTAGCCAGCCGTCTATGTTCAGTCAGGTAGCCAGCCGTCTATGTTCAGTCAGGTAGCCAGCCGTCTATGTTCTGTCAGGTAGCCGACAGTTATCCGTGGTACGATCTTGACGTTTACTCCATGTGGTTACTAGGTCTGGGGAAGGTGATGGCGTATTGGGAATTTTTCCTTTCAGTAAAAATATTGCGAGGCTAACAGCATCCTCTTAAAGATTGTCAAGAGTTCTTTTACGTGCACGCGGGATCGCTATAGTTTTCGTCAATGTCCAATATGATTAGACTCTGGTTACATCTCGTTTAAGACCAGGATATCGTAAAAGGCGGATTATAATCTCATGGTTTCGCACTTTTATTTCTTGAGACGCCCCTTTATACTGGCCAAAACGCACCTCGACCATTTTTTTCAGCAGCCTGACTAACGAGGAATTGACGTGATCCCGTAGTAGTGAGCGACACACAGTTGAAGCAAAGCAAAGCACAACCGTCTGGAGGACACCAGTTCACGATCAGCACGCTCGGGATGTGAAAAAAGCTGCAACAAACTGCTATTCACCGTCGTTTTCAGGTTTCACAATAGTGTAAATCTACTCATTGTGAGAATCAACTTTTCAGCTATAGTCAAACCTTCCGCCTACATAAAAAAATGAACCAAAAAAGGGCAATGACCGAAAAATAAAATAATCACGAGTGAAGTGTCTGACCAGTGACAATTGCTTGTATTTTCATTATAATGTAGTACCTTAAGATAAAACTGGCAGGTGAGTAGGCGACCAGATTCACTAATCAGGGTATAGAACTTAAGATGTCCACCCAGATACATGTGGGATGAGTTTTTGAGAGGAAGGTGCACAAGAGGCTACGCATTGGGAGATGTATTGGTTATCTCGGGAGAAAAGGTAGTTTTTCAAAGTTAATTTGCTATTTAAGGGGAGAGACATGGATGACAGACGGACAGAGCAGTGGCATCAGTTGTGAGAGAAACGGTGTAGAGAGAGAGAGAGAGAGAGAGGCAGGGACCGTGACTGTGAGACACAAACGACAGAGGGCAGGGCCCCGGATGTGAGACAAACGGTAGAAACAGAGATACAGGACCCCGGCTGTGAGACAAACGGTAGAGACAGAGACACATGACCCCGGCTGTGAGACAAACGGTAGAGACAGAGACACAGGACCCCGGCTGTGAGAAACAGAGGGTAGGGCTCTCGGCTGAGCCAAACCGGTTGTTTACTTAAACTGCACCGCGGGACATATCAGTGGCTTGTTTTAGAGCTGGGAAGAGTTTAGGTAGATGGGGACTGTTTAGGTCATGAACCCAACAAAGGTCATAAATGGCGGCTTTTTGTTTAGATGGTGAAGCCAACAAAGGTAATAAATGGCGGTTTTTTGTTTAGATAGTGAAGCCAACAAAGGTCATAAATGACTGCTTTTTGTTTAGGTGGTGAACTGCTTTTTGTTTAGGTGGTGAACCCAATAAAGGTCATACATGACGGCTTTTGTTAAGCAATGGGCTGCATTTAGGTCTGGTTTACGTGTTGGACCGAGTACTGAAAATAAACCACACTAAAACCTCTGCCACTTTTTCTCTTCCCAACTAATACCCCAGTTAGACATGTCCACATTCCTTGGAGTCACGACTCACTTGGAATACCGAGAGAAAAATCAAGCTTGACTACACTCGTGCAATCAGACCAATTAATGGAATATGCCTCTAGCACTTGGGCACAGCGACTAAAACAAGAACAGGAAAACTAGACCAAGTTCAAAATATGGGTCTCAGAATTACTCTTGGGGTTTTGAAATCAGAATTACTCTTGGGGTTTTGAAATCAGAATTACTCTTGGGGTTTTGAAATCAGAATTACTCTTGGGGTTTTGAAATCAGAATTACTCTTGTGGTTTTGAAAAGCACTCCTCTTACAGAGCTAGAGAAAAAGCTAATAAAAGCCTCTCGAATTAAGGAGAATATACAAATACCTTTCTCAGGTTGAAAAGCAGTGGCCACCTGATCATCCTCTGCATCAGGAGTTCTGAGAGGACTAAAAACAGACTTAAGGAAAAGTCCCAATCTTCTGATCAGAGAAATTTACAAAAATCATGCAGACATCCTTGAAGCCAAAATTGAAAATTACGAAGCACTCATTCCAGAACCATGGATACCGAGCCAGAATCAGTCCAAAATAATCTGGGAGGTTCTATGGTTAAAGAAAAGTGAGCAGTCAGCAAACAGAACAAACACAAATCCACGTTCTCCAGGAGCTCAAGACACCATAGAAACTCCTGAACATATGTACACAGATGAATCGGTCTTGTCAGCAACAACAACAACAACAAACAAAAAACAAAAACAAAAAACAAAAACAAAAAATGCAGTGGAATCTACATCGCACACTCCAACGTTACACACAATCATACCAGCAGGAGAGACTTGTACAAATTTCAGAGCTGAAGCAACGACTGTTCATGCAGCAATACAGACTAATGAACCACAGCACAAGGAAAACGGCCTTTCTAACATACTTAAGGACCATACTCCAGGCCATCTCGTCCCAAACAAGATAGTCTTACAAGAAATAAAATACAACATCGGATTGCTATCTAAAATCAGAATATCTAGACCTACAGTGGATCCCGTCCCACTGTGGGATCCTGGAAACAAAAGAAGGAGTTCGCAAAAGTCGGAAGTGGTAGCGCGCAGATCGCAATCTACAGATCTATAAAGAAGCAAAAACTCAAATGATCCATGAGGATGGAATTGAGAGATCAACACAAAGAATACAAGCCAGATAGGCAGACAAAGATCTTCAGAATCAGAACAGGACATTGTAGACTCAAGGCACTACCTCTACAAAATGGGTCTCAGACGCCGTCACGTGTTTGTGGAGGACCCAAGCAAGCAGTACAACATTTTCTTCAGCACTGCGCTTCTTATACAGACCAAAGTGGCAGTCTGGCCCAGGAGGGGGGGGGGGGGCATGCACAACAAGCTATGGAGGACGGGCTAAGACCTGAAACGCAGTCTCCTTGGTGAACCTTACCGGATAAGAGGCATAGCATCAGTTCGTCGAAGCTGGACCGAGTTAACGTTTTACTTTATGTTTAGCGCTAGAGAAAAGTCTAGGTCTAGAAATGTTTAGGGCTGGACAAGTCTATTTCCAGATGGCTATTTCATTTAGCACAAGACGGATTAGGTTAGGATTAAGACGTTTTGTTTATCGACAGAGTTTACGTCTAGATTTTCTTTAGTGCCAGATAGGAGTTTAGGTTAGAACCATTACAGGTTATTGACCTAGATTTTGTAAAGGCCTTTGATAGCGTACCTCATCAAAGATTGAATGGGAAATTAAAATCACAGAATATGACGTTGCCAAATGGATGGAAAATTGGTTGACTTGAAGGCAGAGAGTGTGCATAAATAAGAAGTTGTGAGGCACACACGGCACGGTTTTGTGACCAATTGTATTTAGATATAAATGTAAACGATTTGGACATTGCTATTGGATTGTAAAATTCGGTGATGATAAAACTATGCAGTAGTGTCTCATGTAGAACAGAAGTAGATATATTGAGGCCGGTTTTAGATACAATTTGGGAATTGTCTGTGAGCTGGCAAATGGAGCTTAATATAGATAAATGTACAGTCATCCACATGGGTAGATCCAAACAATAACACGATGGGAGACGAAAAAAAGAAGGAAAAGGACCTAGGGGTTATAACAGATCATACAGGTAAGATAAGTGAGTAAGTCTAGTAGCAGTGAAAAAGGCAAATGCAATGTTAGGTATGATAAAAAGGAAATGTTTTGGTGTGATAAGGAATAAACAAAGGAAGATGGCAGTGATAGTCAAACTGTATTAAAGCATTAGTACTGTGTACAGGTATGGAGTAGATTGAAGTACTGTGTACAGGTGTGGAGTACTGTTTACAGGTGTGGAGTTTTATCATAGAGGGCAGAATATACTGGAAAGGATACAAAGAGCCACAAGACAGACAAAACGGCAACAGTGTCTAGAAGAGGAGAGAGAGAGAGGAGAGAGAGGAGAGAGGAGAGAGTAGGAGAGAGAGAGAGAGAGGAGAGAAGAGAGATGAGAAGAAAGAGAGGAGAGGAGAGGAGAAGAGAGAGGAGAAGAGAGAGAAGAAGAGAGAGGAGAAGAGAGAGGAGAAGAGAGGAGAAGAGAGGAGAAGAGAGGAGAAGAGAGAGGAGAAGAGAGAGGAGAAGAGAGAGGGGAGAGGAGAGAGAGAGAGAGAGAGAGGAGAGGAGAGAGAGGAGAGAAGAGAGAGGAGAAGAGAGAGGAGAGAAGAGAGAGAGGAGAAGAGAGAGGAGAGAAGAGAGAGAGAAGAGAGAGAGGAGAAGAGAGAGAAGAGAGAGGAGAAGAGAGAGGAGAAGAGAGAGGAGAAGAGAGGAGAAGAGAGGAGAAGAGAGGAGAAGAGAGAGGAGAAGAGAGATGAGAAGAGAGAGGAGAAGAGAGAGGGGAGAGGAGAGAGAGAGAAGAGGAGAGGGGAGAGGAGAGGAGAGAGATGAGAGATGAGAGGAGAGAGAGGAGAGCTGAGAGATGAGAGAGAGGAGAGGAGAGAAAGGAGAGAGAGGAGAGAGAGGAGAGAGGAGAGGAGAGAGAGGAGAGAGGAGAGGACAGAATGAGAGAGGAGAGGAGAGAGAGAGGAGAGGAGAGAGAGAGGAGAGAGAGAGGAGAGAGGAGAGGGGAGAGGGGCGGAGCGAGAGAGGAAAGGAGAGGAGAGGAGAGAGAGAGGAGAGGAGCGGAGCGAGAGAGGAGAGGAGAGGAGAGGAGAGAGGAGAGGAGAGGAGAGAGGAGAGGAGAGGAGCGAGAGAGGAGAGGAGCGAGAGAGGAGAGGAGAAGAGAGGAGAGGAGAAGAGAGGAGAGAGGAGAGAGAGAGGATAGGAGAGAGGAGAGGAGAAGAGGAGAGAGAAGAGGAGAGGCAAGCAAGTAATGACCTGTTTGTCTTCCCAAAATGATATTGGTTGTTGTCCTTTAATCGTATGTCAAGAACAGAACATATAATTTAGCACGCATCGTCTTCAAGACAAGTCAGAAATAGAGACAGACGACTGAATCACCGACTAGAGGTTTTACACAGATATACCCGTCACGTTTTCGGAGTCCATTTACCGCAGTCACTAGGCGACAGTCTATTCGACCAGTTGAAATCCAGCCTGCGTGTGTCAGTTTCAGAAATTAATAGCTATACCTGATTCGAGATCTCAGGTTTATACTAGCAGACTAGCTGAAAGACTCATAATTTGACCGACAGGCAGATAATCTAACATGAAAGCCGTACTGAAACGAAGGCTCTTAACTCAACCCTTCCTTGCGTCCCCATTGCGCTCTTTCGCACCATCCAACCAATCTTTTCTTGGATACCTTTCTTCTGACCCCCTTTCATTCCCATCCTCAATACACCCGGTTCTTCTCCCATCCAATATTAACTAGGTCACGCTTGCATGATTCAGAACTGGTAACGACTTGCGTAACATATTGAAGTGTCTCGCGCCAAGCGTCCTAAATGCAGATTATTTCCCAACGTATCTCACCCACCCCTCCCCCGCCCCACCTCTCATCCTTAACCCTTTCAAGCCACTCATCTCTTTTCCTAACTACACTTCTTTCAAATTCAGAATTTCCATGGATAATTTAATAAATTATTTGTATTGTTTATTTTACGTGCTTGCCTCACTAGTTTCCACTGGCGGAGGCGCGCCTATTCTACCCCAGACCGTAGTAAATTTGGCGATATTAAGACGCATAAACCAGTGCTTGGATGTATGTGGGCGTCTGTATGTACCTATACTATCTGTGTGTAGTGCCTCGCGCCAAATATCAGTTTGACCTGATTATGAAGCTTGGCATGATTTAATCAGCCAATAAAATCTCCGCCGGAAAGGGATATACCCACGGGACAAATGCGAATTATTATACGCATATAAGTGTCTAGCCACCATGCCGATACATATGTTGTATTCGATATGATTTTTTACTTTGTTTAACTGCATATAATGGAAATATATTGATTGCTTAACGACAAACTTTTGGATATGTGACGCAATGTGAGATTTTAGAGAAAGCATTGAACTATTATCGAATTGTAACAGTTCCCTGTAGAGCACGTGTGCTTGAATCAGTGGATGTAGTACTGGTGACTATTCTCTAGGAATCAAAAGTTTCCCGAATGTTAGTTGGCGAAACCAGGTCACTCCATGGTCAACACAGCGCCAGTGTCACCACTAGGTCGTTAAGAAAGCGAGAGGTTAATATTAACAATAGGTGAAAAGCTTGTGGGTAGGTGTCAGATTGACCATTCTGCTACCAGATATGACCATTCTGCTACCAGACATGACCATTCTGCTACCAGATATGACCATTCTGCTACCAGACATGACCATTCTACCAGACATGACCATTCTGCTACCAGATATGACCATTCTACCAGACATGACCATTCTGCTACCAGATATGACCATTCTGCTACCAGACATGACCATTCTACCAGACATGACCATTCTGCTACCAGACATGACCATTCTGCTACCAGATATGACCATTCTACCAGACATGACCATTCTGCTACCAGACATGACCATTCTGCTACCAGATATGACCATTCTACCAGACATGACCATTCTGCTACCAGACATGACCATTCTGCTACCAGATATGACCATTCTACCAGACATGACCATTCTGCTACCAGACATGACCATTCTGCTACCAGATATGACCATTCTGCTACCAGACATGACCATTCTGCTACCAGATATGACCATTCTGCTACCAGACATGACCATTCTACCAGACATGACCATTCTGCTACCAGACATGACCATTCTGCTACCATACATAAGTGAAGGAGGTTAGGTTGGCAATGACTCGCACTCATTTAGAATGACTGACTTGTAAGTATTGCAGCCAATTAGATACTACATGGGTGGGGGTGGGACTAAATTTGATGAATGCAACTGGGGAAAACATGTTTCTAGAACTAAGAAAGTCTATAAAAGAGAATGAAGAGATTCGGAGTTATGGGGTGGTTTCCCCAACCTACACCTAAAGCCTAGCATTCACGCTCAAAGGTGCGAATGATGGACACTAAGCAATAAGAGAAAGATCTGATCACATGTCTAGTGTTTAGATTTGTGTCGGTAAGAATTGAGATTGATCTAGAAGGCTGTCTTGACTTTTCTCCAGTACCTTTGCATTAATGTCTGTTGGAGGAATAGTACCATTTTATGATCGAAGTCTAGTCTTGTGAAATTGATTGCAAAAATGAGTTTTGCCAGAATCCTGGGATAACATCCCAAAATCTCGTTTCGTGAATTTGGTCGCAAAAAGGTTCCATAATCCTGGGATAACATCCCAAAATCTCGTTTCGTGAATTTGGTCGCAAAAAGGTTCCATAATCCTGGGGTAACATCCCGAAGTCTCTAGTCTCGTGAATTTGGTCGCAAAAAGGTTCCATAATCCTGGGATAAAATCACGATCATTGGTAACCCATGTTTGTAAGCCCAACAGCATACAAAATCAGCACTGACAGAGCTCGGCAGATTCATACCCACCTAGAGGGGACGGCGTGGCCTAGTGGTTAAGTGGCACGGCTCACGACCCGAAGGTGCTGGGTTCGATCCCCATCACAGCACCGGCCGTTACCCCGGGGAAGCAAACCCTTAGAAATTGCAGGAGGAAGCAGACCCTTACATAAAATGCGTGCTGAAGTCGGATGCACTGGGCCGACAGGCGCAAAATAAAAACCACAGTGCAACGCACACCGCCTTGGGGAATAGAGAAATAAGGCGAACGCAAAAAAAAAAAAAAAAAAAATAAAAAAAAACCCACCTAGACAACGGACGGAGGAATGACAGGACACCTAGACAACGGACAGAGGAATGACATGGCACCTAGACAACGGACGGAGGAATGACAGGACACCTAGACAACGGACGGAGGAATGACAGGACACCTAGACAACGGACAGAGGAATGGCATGGCACCTAGACAACGGACGGAGGAATGACAGGACACCTAGACAACGGACGGAGGAATGACAGGACAACGAGTTAGTTAACCACTGATTTGTAATACGATTGAATTAGACCAGGTTCAGAGTTTGTTGTTTCAAATATGGGACTTAGAACCCGGGTATAGCAGTTCGTATGTGACAGCTTATTGCTCGAGCCATCTGTGTTAGTTTAATATAAATACTAGTTATTATTTTCGTTTGTTTAAATTATGTAACAATTATTCATGCAACTAAATGATTGACTTAATGGTTAACGTTAGTTTACGTTCTGTGATTAAAGTGCAACATCTTACAGTCCATGTAACTCGTGACTTGCGGTTGTTAAACTAGTCAATTCACATATCAATCCATCCATATTTCCATCTACACATTTATACATCCACCTACTCAAGAAAATCCATACACTCACATAATCACGCATCTTTTAGAATGTTTAAACATTCATTCCCCCATTTGTACATTCCTCCAGCAGTCAACCATTCGTTCATTCATTCTCGTCTACTGCCCATCCATCCATCCACCCACGTTTACATCTAAACACACACACACACACACACACACTCAAGCGCGAGAACATTTGTTTATCTTCAAGCCTACTTCTCCCCGCAGGCTACGTGACCTCATCCCTCCCCCATTATATCTCTGGAAACAGAACACATACAAACGTGTACTCTGTGGAAGCCAAGAACAGAACACGTACAAGCTTGTACTCTGTAGATGCCAGGAACAGAACACATACACGCTTGTACTCTCTGGAAGCCAAGAACAGAACATGTACAAGCGTGTACTCTGTGGAAGCCAAGAACAGAACATGTGCAAGCTTGTACTCTGTAGAAGCCAGGAACAGAACACATACACGCTTGTACTCTCTGGAAGCCAAGAACAGAACACATACAAGCTTGAACTGTGGAAGACAAGAACAGAACACGTATACGTAGAGGAAGATCGTGCTTAAAAGTTATTAGAATTCAGGGAGAATTCATAAAGGGGAGCGAGTGCATGTTATTTATCTAGATTTTGCAAAGGCCTTTGATAGAGTACCTCATCAAAGATTATTATAACGTTGAAATCACATGGCATAGGTGGGGAAGTTGTCAAATAGATTAAAAATTGGTTAACGAGAAGGCAGAGGGTGGAAATAAATAAGGAGTACTCAGTGTGTCAAGTGAAAAGTGGTGCCACTGGGCTTGGTTTTGAGAACAATTGATATATATATATATATATATATATATATATATATATATCCGATAGCGAACATAATTACAGAATTGGAGAGAAGAATATTAGAAAGATAGACAAGGAAAGGGACCTAGGGGTTATAATAGATCATACAGGTAAGGTGAGTGAGCAAGCCTCCTCCTCCTCCTCCTCAACAACATACCCACCCACCCACCCACCCACCCACCCAACCAACCAACCAACCAACCAACCAACCAACCAACCAACCAACCAACCAACCAACCAACCAACCAACCAACCAACCAACCAACCAACCAACCAACCAACCAACCAACCAACCAACCAACCAACCAACCAACCAACCAACCACCACCACCACCACCCCCACACACACACACACACACAAAACCACAAAAACACAAAAACACAAACAAACACCAACACACACAAACAAACACCAACACACACAAACAAACACCAACATACACACACAAACAAACACCAACACACACACACACACACAAACAAACACCAACACACACACAAACAAACACCAACACACACACACAAACAAACACCAACATACACACAAACAAACACCAACACACACACAAACAAACACCAACACACACACAAACAAACACCAACACACACACAAACAAACACCAACACACACACAAACAAACACCAACACACACACAAACAAACACCAACACACACATACAAACAAACACCAACACACACATACAAACAAATACCAACACACACACACAAACAATCAAAGCCTACAACAGCAATAAATGCTGACTTCAATAGCCGTTCCGACATTCAGGACCTGGGCAGAACCCTGTGACAAACGTGCTTTATCTGTTTGGGCCGTGAAGCTCTTTCGACAGGTTGGCTTAAGGCTCACACACATGCGCGTGACACAGTCTGGCCATTAGCTTCCATGAGTGATTAATGTCAGCGTCCTGTATGGATAGAATGAGGGCATGGAGAAGAATACGAGGTCCAACATTAATGGATCAAATGTTTACAGCATGGCAAATCGTACGAGTGTTACCCGGGTCTGATAGGGAGTAAAGATTACACTTTAACCGTCAGGTATGTCGCGACTTAGGTTGGTCATCGAACTGACTACCCATTTTTGTAGGTATTTTAGACCACAATAACTTCTGATATAGACAGATCGATGACTTAGTATTTGATTAGTGCTCTACCGGGGGCTGAACGTATTATATTGAATTAAACATGTTAATGTACAGAGAATTAGTTTGTGTGTATTTGTGTTTGTGTATGTGCGCGCGCATGCGTGCGCACGCATATATATATATATATATATATATATATATATATATATATACACACACACACACACACCCCTATATATACCAATTTCACTTCAAAATGTCAACTTCTCTTCTGTATTTTAGTTTACTATGTTTCATCTTTTCTCTATTTATGTTCCAGCCCTTCTTTATTACAATTCCACTTCTAAATTTAATTTTTCCGTCTTTGAATTTTCAAATTTCACTCGGCACATGGATTTCCAAATTTGAACTCGTATTTCAAATTCTCAATTTTTAATCATTTGGTGCATACCTTTCTCACCCCCCCCCCCTCCCCTCTCGTACATTCCAACGTCTCCCCCCCCCCCCGCCTCTCGTGCATTCCAACGTCTCCCCCCCCCTCTCGTGCATTCCAACGTCTCCCCCTCCCCCAATGTAACCCAAGCGTCTCTTCCCCCCCCCAAATGTAACCCAAGCGTCTCCCCCCCCCCCCAAATGTAACCCAAGCGTCTCCCCCCCCTCCCAATGTAACCCAAGCGTCTCCCCCGCCCTCCCAATGTAACCCAAACGTTCCCCCTGTAACCCAACGTCCCCCCCCCCAATGTAACCCAACGTCCCCCCCCCCCAATGTAACCCAACGTCCCCCCTGTAACCCAACCGTCCCCCCTGTAACCCAACCGTCCCCCCTGTAACCAAACCGTCCTCCCTGTAACCCAACCGTCCCGCCTGTAACCCAACCGTTCCCCCCTGTAACCCAACCGCTTCCCCCCCTGTAACCCAACCGCCCCCCCCCCAATGTAACCCATCGTCCCCCCTGTAATACAAGCGTCTCCCCCCCCCCCTAAATGTAACTCAAGCGTCTCCCCCGCCCTCACAATGTAACCCAAACGTTCCCCCTGTAACCCAAACGTCCCCCCTGTAACCCAAGCGTCTCCCCCCCCCCCAATGTAACCCAAACGTTCCCCCTGTAACCCAACGTTCCCCCTGTAACCCAACGTCCCCCCCTGTAACCCAAGCGTCTCCCCCCCCAAATGTAACCCAAACGTCCCTCCTGTAACCCAAGCGTCCCCCCCCCCAATGTAACATCGTCTCCCCTGTAATACAAGCGTCTCCCCTGTAATACAAGCATCTCCCCCCCCCCCCAATGTAACCCATCGTCCCCCCTGAAACCCAAGCGTCCCCCCCCCCCAATGTAACCCATTGTCCCCCCTGTAACCCATCGTCTCCCTCCTCCAATGTAACCCACACGTCCCCCCTGTAACCAAGCGTCTCCCCCCCCCCCAATGTAACCCAAACGTCCCCCCTGTAACCCAACGTCCCCCCTGTAACCCAACGTCCCCCCTGTAACCCAACGTCCCCTCTGTAACCCAACGTCCCTTCTGTAACCCAACGTCCCTTCTGTAACCCAACGTCCCTTCTGTAACCCAACGTCCCTTCTGTAACCCAACGTCTCTAAATTTCAAATCTTTATTCTGCATTTAGTTCAAGATTTGATTCTCTCGCCTCGCCGCTTCTTTATCAGATGTCTCTGACGTGTACTATTCCATGCGTTAATCATCTACTCTTTAGATATCCATTTCATAATTCTTCCCCGTTTATTGCCACTTATCTTTAGATATCCATTTCATAATTCTTCCCCGTTTATTGCCACTTATCTTTAGATATCCATTACATAATTCTTCCCCGTTTATTGCCACTTATTAGCCAACACACAGGTCTTCTTATTCTTTAACCCCATTAGCACTGAAATTTACCGACATTATTTGGCTGTCAAGAAAAGTCAAGTCATATTTGCCCAATATGACGTGAAGCCTTATCACGGGAGAACATACATTATACTTCTAGCGTTTTAAATTACAATAAAATTATACTTTGAAAGCAAGGCGTTTTCCTGCCACATTATATTAACTGCGTCAGTGGACTAGCCTTGCAGCAACCTTTGCCCAGTCTCACTATTTTAGTAACTTTATTGCGTCCTAGTTTAGTTTCACTACTTCAATTTCAAAGAACCCACGTCATTGGTATTATAATGGCATTGTCATGCTCTTTGTCTAGGAAATGATAACATTCGTATTATGGAGAAAAGGTGCTCTTAAAACGGGTTTGGGCCGTGGGCATCTTTGACAATCCGAAAAGCCGTGTGCAGCTAATGATCTCCTTTTAGGTAGCCGTGTGCAGCTAATGGGCTCCTTTTAGGTAGCCGTGTGCAGCTAATGATCTCCCTTTAGGTAGCCGTGGGCAGCTAATGATCTCCCTTTAGGTAGCCGTGGGCAGCTAATGATCTCCTTTAGGTAGCCGTAGGCAGCTAATGATCTCCCTTTAGTAGCCGTGGGCAGCTAATGATCTCCCTTTAGTAGCCGTGGGCAGCTAATGATCTCCCTTTAGTAGCCGTGGGCAGCTTAGTAGCCATGTGCAGCTAATGATCTCCCTTTAGTAGCCATGTGCAACGAATGATCCCTTTAGTAGCCGTGTGCAGCTAATTATTTCACTTTAGTAGCCGCGTGTAGCTAATTATCTCCCTTTAGTAGCCGTGCAGCTAATGATCTCCCTTTAGTAGCCGTGTGCACCTAATGATCCCCCTTTAGTATCCGTGTGCAGCTAATGATCCCCCTTTAGTAGCCATGTGCAGCTAATGATCCCCGTTTAGTAGCCGTGTGCAGCTAATGATCTCCCTTTAGTAGCCATGTGCAGCTAATGTACTCCCTTTAGTAGCCGTGTGCTGCTAATGGGCTCCTTTAGTAGGCGTGTGCATCTAATAGGCTCCCTTAGGTAGCCGTGTTCAGCTAGTGGGCTCCCTTCAGGTAGCCGTGTGCATCTAATGGGTCTATTTAGTATTCATGCAAAGTTGAGTCTCTTAATTAGGGAAATCGGATCTATTGAGTTGCGACGTAAAGTTAATGGATTCAGTTAGTAGTCAAGCTACGTCAAAAGTTGCCATAGTTGAGGTGTGTGGTTTATTTTCGGTTCTTGTACACGGTAAACGACAGTACAGTTGACAGCTGTCGGGGAATATCAGCATTGTCCTGATGCACCATCATCATGATCATTAACAGCAGCATATTTAGACAGAACAGCTGTTTAGAGTAGCATTGCTATCAACTTTGTTATGGTTAGCATCATTTTACACATTGACCTACACATCTTGTGACAGATCGTCTCATATTACCGCTGTCACAACCATCACCATCGACAACAACATAGTTATACAGTCTTAAACATATTGACAGGCCTACGAAACCCACTCATCACCATCGACAACGGCATGGTTATACAGTCTGACACCACCTATGACATCTCTGGGTACGACTTGTTACAATCAGCATCGACAACAGCACTTGCATGTATAAAACAAAAACAAAAAAAAGATTTCGGAGAACCCTTACACCATCCGAGAACCCTTACATCACCATCACCACCATCCGAGAACCCATACATCACCACCACCATCCGAGAACCCTTACCTTACCTCCGAGTTATCGACATGTTCACGTATGTATTTCTCAGCCATCTTGTCAGAATTGTGCAATTATACGTCTGTGATGTCAGTACGATTATCTTTGCCTGAATTTTACCAGCTTCCCTTTAGATGTACTCGCAGTGACTAGGTGTTGCTTGTGTGGTTGTACAATGAAAAGGCTTCTCTGGAGTCGGAGCATGTATTAGTGACTGCCGGTAGAAGCTGTAACATACTACGAGAATTTTGTATATACATAAAACCGTTTAGTTGACTCGTATTACTGAGGCCTGCTCGGCTGAATATTTATTAAGGTTTAAGGTTTGACTCGTTATGATCAAAGCCTGATCGACCTTGCATACATTACGGATTGTTGTTTGAAACTGACTTAAGATGTCTTATGTTGGCCAATATTATAAAGGTAATATCTTTTAGTGTATACCACGTTATTTCATTACAGACGTTCCGAGACAATTTAACGTAAGAAATGGCCAATATTTACACCTAAAATGTGTCATGTAAAGGACAAAGATGGAAAATGTTTTTCTAATAAACATGGTTTTGTGAATAGCAAAGAAAAAAACCAAATCTCAGAAGAACCATAAACATGTCTATGTGAACACCTTTCTAACATGATTGACGTATTCCAGACAAGACTTGTCCTAATCCCTCCTCTAGCCTGCTCCCCGACTTGCCGGCTCGAGTCGGACCCGCTGCTCCCCGACTTGCCGGCTCGAGTCGGACCAGCTGCTCTCCAACCAACTGGTTTCAGTCCACATGGAGCTCTGATTTACTGGTTTGAATCTACATGGAGCTCTGATATACTGGCTTGAATCCACATGGAACTCTGATTTACTGGTTTGAATCCACATGGAGCTCTGATTTACTGGTTTGAATCCACATGGACCTCTGACTTGCTGGTTTGAGTTCACATGTTACTCTGGTATACCGTTTCTGCTTTAATCGAAAGATTGATCCCGCACTGATTTATGTACTTCCAGTTCGGAAAATAAACCGGATTGAAACAATTTCGAAAATTGTGTCGCATTTCTTGGAAAGTAACAAATGAAAGATGGAAGTAATGAATAGATGATTCTTGAAGGAAATAAGAGCCAGACAAGTTTTGGCCACATAAGACATCTCGTTGAAAACCATACTAGAGGGTAGAGTGGAAGGCATTCAAGAGGCAGACAACGTTTTAAGTGGGTGGGCAATATAAGGAGAATGGGAAAATGGCTCTCAGTTTGCATCGTTACGGCAAGAGAGTACACTGGAGATCTATTGCAGCCGACCTTCAATGCAGAGATGGAACTTGGAACTGAATTGAGAAAAAAGATAGGCATATGCAAAACTGAAGAAAATTATCAAAAGGAAAGTACCAGGAGAAGAAAAAAGAATGAAGGAAAGAGAACGTCAATGATGACGTAATAGTTGGATTTGGAAACTAGGGATTGAAGCGAGTTATTTTGCACAGAAAAACAGACACGCTAACCACTCTGCAACTCACTAATCTAAGAGAAGGAGAAACAAGGACCAACACATGTATGCTCCATTAATAGTCGAACAATTACAATAAACAGTGTTTCTCAAGCTTACGAATTTTGCTATAACTAAACACAGAAAGGACAATGACCCACACACATTTATTTAATATCGAATGGCCTACACAAGTTTATACAATAACTGGACCTACACAAGTTTATACAATAACTGGACCTACACAAGTTTATACAATAACTGGACCTACACAAGTTTATACAATAACTGGACCCACACAAGTTTATACAATAACTGGACCCACACAAGTTTATACAATAACTGTACCTACACAAGTTTATACAATAACTGGACCTACACAAGTTTATACAATAACTGGACCTACACAAGTTTATACAATAACTGGACCTACACAAGTTTATACAATAACTGGACCTACACAAGTTTATACAATAACTGGACCCACACAAGTTTATACAATAACTGTACCTACACAAGTTTATACAATAACTGGACCTACACAAGTTTATACAATAACTGGACCTACACAAGTTTATACAATAACTGGACCTACACAAGTTTATACAATAATTGGACCCACACAAGTTTATACAATAACTGGACCCACACAAGTTGATACAATAACTGTACCTACACAAGTTTATACAATAACTGAGCCTACACAAGTTTATACATAACTGGACCTACACAAGTTTATACAATAACTGGACCCACACAAGTTTATACAATAACTGTACCTACACAAGTTTATACAATAACTGAACCTACACAAGTTTATACATAACTGGACCTACACAAGTTTATACAATAACTGGACCTACACAAGTTTATACAATAACTGGACCTACACAAGTTTATACAATAACTGGACCTACACAAGTTTATACAATAACTGGACCTACACAAGTTTATACAATAACTGGACCTACACAAGTTTATACAATAACTGGACCTACACAAGTTTATACAATAACTGGACCTACACAAGTTTATACAATAACTGGACCTACACAAGTTTATACAATAACTGGATCTACACAAGTTTATACAATAACTGGACCCACACAAGTTTATACAATAACTGTACCTACACAAGTTTATACAATAACCTACACAATTGTATACTACTTCTTCTTCTTCTGCGTACACAGTGTGGGTGTGGGTGACAATACTCCCCCTTGGGGTACTCCCTGCTCGAGTGTCACCTTTTTGCTCATCTGCCCTTGTACTTGGACTCTGGCCGTTCTTTGTTTGAGGTAGTGGTTGATCCACTTGTACATCTTCCCACAGACATCACTTCTTCTTAGCTTGACTCTATGTCCGTCCTTCCAGACTTTGTCAAATGCCTTTTCCAGATCCACCCAAACAGCTACTGTGTGTTTCTGTGCCTGGTAGGCATCTTCTATCTCCTGGGCTATGAGGATGACCTGATCCTCAGTGGATCTGTGCTGTCTAAAGCCGGCTTGCTGTGGAATTAGTATTCGTTTTTCTTCCAGATGCCACATCAGTCTGGTGTTTATCATCCGTTCCATCAGCTTGCCGAATAAGCTCAGTAGGCTGATGGGCCTGTATCCATTTGGATCTGTTTTATCCTTTCCTGTTTTTGGTACTGGTACCAGTATTGCGTCTTTCCATGCCTGGGGTACTTCTTCTTCTTCTGCGTACACAGTCAGACAGTAACCATTATTTTTTCGAGAAAAGCGGCGGTCATCCTGAGGCTCTCGCCACTGCCATAGAGCTTGTCTTGCAGTTCCACTGGTAATTGCCACATCTGCTCTCTCTGATCCTCGTATGTCGGGCAGTTCTGTAGCAGATGTTCAGTGGTCATTTTACCAGTACCGCACGGGCATTCGTCGGTACACCCTATCTTCAATTTGTTGAATAGGTGGTACCTCAGTCTGTTGTGGCCAGTGCGAAGTCTGAAGACAACTACCTGCTCTCTTCGGTTCAACTGGTAATAGGCATCGTTTTTGGTGTAACCAGTATGTTCGGTTTCCCATTTGGTCATGTATCTGGCTTTGATAAGCCGTTTTTACTCTTCGTACGTCATACTGGTATCTGTTTGTGGTAGTCTTGCACCTTCTTTTGCCAGTCTGTCTGCCTCCTCGTTGCCTTGGATGTTGCAGTGTGACGGGACCCACTGTACCACTACCCTTTTTGGTGCGGACTGCTGGCACAGTTTGCAGAGTGCTGCTCTTAAGTCATTAAGCTCAGTGTTTTTCTGGCTTTTTAGCGCTGTGACTACGGCGAGAGCATCTGTCAGCAGGACTATATGGCTCTCATTTTCACTGTGTGTCACCATTTCTTCCACTGCCGCCCTCAGTGCCTCTGCCTCCGCTCTGAAATTGCTTGTGTACTTACCAGTAGCGAATGACAGTGTTATTTTTCTGCCATTTGATAGGTTCAGGAATGCTCCTGCCCCTCCGTTCTGTGTAGTGTTTGTTACAGAACCGTCGGTGTATGCATGGGTCCAGTCCATGCTTGGGTAGCTTTTCGTTATGAAGCTTAGGGTAGTGTCTCTCCTTTCTTTTTCAGTCTGGCAGTTTTTGTTTGCAATACCTGGTATATTTTCTACCACCTCTGGAAATATATCCTGCCTCCAGGTAGGTTTTCGTACAGTAGTGATGGGTTTTGGTGTTGTTAGTGCGTTTATGGGATCTTCGTGCATCTTTGCTTTGGCTATTTCTGCAAAGTTTCTCCGCTTTAGTTTCCCATTTCCCAAATTGTTTAGTCTCTGGTACATTGGGTGGTCCGTCAGTCTTCGGAGTTTCTCTGACTGCAGCTGGGCTCTGCAGTCTCTTCTATCGGTCATGGATTGCAGTTTTGTAATCTTTTCAAGTTCTACAATTGGCGTTGACATCATGCCACCTGTTATGATTCTCATGGCTTGGTTTTGAAGTTTGTTAACTTTATCGAAGTTCGCCTTCGCTGCTGTTGTCCATGCCGCAATGCCATACTCGAGAACTGGTCTCACTCTTCCAGTGTACAGTTTCTTTAGTATGCCTTCGTCTGCTCCCCAGCTTGTGCCAGCAAGTTTCCTCATGATTGCCATTCTTTCTCTGGCTTTCATTCCGTTTCTCTCAATCTGACTTTTCCATGTCATGCGCCGATCAAATGTGACTCCCAGATAGGTTGGGTTGTCGTTTGGCTGCAGGATTTTGCCATTTAGACTTAATTTGGTACTTTGGGGTTTTAATGAAAGCGAGAATATTGTGCACGTGGTTTTCTCCTCGTTTATTTTGACCAGCTTGAGTTCGCCCACTCTTCCAGCGATGTTAGGGCCGTCTGCATCCGATTTCTTGCTATGGTGAGATTCTTTTCAGAGGTCCACATAGCCAGATCGTCTGCAAACATTGAGCTAGGGACTCTTCTTGGTATATTCTCTGTAATATCGTTTATATATACCAGGAAGAGTGTGGGTGACAATACTCCCCCTTGGGGTACTCCCTGCTCGAGTGTCACCTTTTTGCTCATCTGCCCTTGTACTTGGACTCTGGCCGTTCTTTGTTTGAGGTAGTTGTTGATCCACTTGTACATCTTCCCACAGACATCACTTCTTCTTAGCTTGACTCTATGTCCGTCCTTCCAGACTTTGTCAAATGCCTTTTCCAGATCCACCCAAACAGCTACTGTGTGTTTCTGTGCCTGGTAGGCATCTTCTATCTCCTGGGCTATGAGGATGACCTGATCCTCAGTGGATCTGTGCTGTCTAAAGCCGGCTTGCTGTGGAATTAGTATTCGTTTTTCTTCCAGATGCCACATCAGTCTGGTGTTTATCATCCGTTCCATCAGCTTGCCGACACAGCTCAGTAGGCTGATGGGCCTGTATCCATTTGGATCTGTTTTATCCTTTCCTGTTTTTGGTACTGGTACCAGTATTGCGTCTTTCCATGCCTGGGGTACAATACCCCTTTTCCAGCTTTGGTTCAGGACTGATAGTAGTTTCCTCTTCGCTGTTTGACCAGCCCCATCAGCACTTCGTTTGTTATCCGTCTTTTCCGCGAGATTTCCTTTTCTTTAGTGTTCTCATAGCCTCTTCCATTTCGCGCATTGTTAGTTTGGCCATAATGTGCTTTTCGGGAGCCGTATTTATGTTTTCGTGTTCCTTTAGCTCTTCGCTAATGTCTGTATGCTTATCTGCAGGGACCTCGATGTGGTTTGCTCTGGCATAGTGATCGACAAAGGCGTTTGCGGCTTTCTTACCTGTGATCAAGTTCTCGCCCTGCTTGATAGTAATTTGTTTATTTGACGGGGTTTCGTCGTTCATGGCTCTGACTAGCTTCCATAGCTTGTTCCCGTCTTTGTCCAGGTTTAGACTTTCCGTTTTATTTTTCCAGCTTTCTCTTGCTGTTTGCTTGAGAGTGTGTTTGTACTTCGCCGCGGCGGCTTTGAGGGCGATGTTTGCCTCCATGGATTTTTCTCGCTCTGCCATGTTCCTAGCATTTGTTACTGCATCTTCCACTTTCTGCAACTCATCATTCCAGTAGGGCTTATAGTTTTTCCTAGCTCCTCTTGGGATGGTTTCAGTGGCGGCTTGCATTATTGCCTTGCTTAGGCTCTCTACCATGGGCTTCATTTTGGTGTTTCGTGTGTTGATGGTTTCACACAGCCCATCTGTCAGGATTGCAAATCTGTCCCAGTCGGCTCGTTTGTAATTCCAACGTGGGAGCGGTTTTGTTTCCTGTGGGCCTACTTCCATGTCAATGGTTAGCCTGATCGGCCTGTGGTCGCTACCTGCCAGTTGGTTTAGCACCTGGCGGTCTATTTTATGGTGTATGTCCTGTGTGGAGAAGGCCAAATCTGGAGTCGAGGTGGTATGCCATGTTCTTGAATAGAAGCTAGGGCTATCCTCCGGCCTATTGATTAGGGAGAGATTTGCATCTATCTCCCAATCTTCCACTTCGTCACCTCTGCTGTCTGTGTCAGAGTATCCCCATCTCTCCGAGTGGCTGTTGAAATCTCCAACTACTATGCAGTTGGAGTCTCTGACCTCCATACTCGAGAGCGATAGGTCTCTGTTTGGTGGCAATTGTATACAATAACTGAACCTACACAAGTTTATACAATAACTGGACGTACACAAGTTTATACAATAACTGGACGTACACAAGTTCATACAATAACTGTACCTTCACAAGTTTATACAATAACTGGACGGTGAGAAGAAAGAATAGGATCTTTAATTTTCCAATCGCTCGGTAAAAGAATAATTGGAGGTAGTGCATGGCAGGAAGTTAAAACTTTGCTTTTAGATTTATTATCCGCCGCAAATGTTCGGTCAGGATTCCTGGAAAAAACCACTTTGGAGAAAAGCCGATCAGGATTCCTGGAGAAACCACTTTGGAGAGAAGGGGGTAGCCTCAGTGATATCACACTGGAGCGTTAGGGTGAATGGTGATTAATAATTGAAACTACAGAGAGCTCTTCTGCTATAGAAACTCAACATGAGCTGGCGCAAACAATAGTTTACGATCAGGGCCACAATGGTTAATAGAACGACTGCCGTGCCATGGAACGCCAAATACAATTGAGAAATCAATACGATGAGAGAGTTTCACAAAAGAACAAGGAGTCCTTTTTACCAACTATGCAAACCAAGACTTATCGAGAACATGACGAAACAAAAACCATAAAAGCAGAAGAACTAATTAAGAAAAGTAAGTAACGAAAGTGATAGCATGGCACAAGAAGTAAGAAAACTACTATCAATAATGTACATAACGGAACTAAGAGTTTCAGTCATAGTCAAAGGCGTTTCAGTCTATAGACCATAGGCATGGCGCCCTGTTAAGTTTTGTCAAGTTTTGTCCAGCTCTGCCTCCTGTATTTGGACACTGTCTTATATGGCTGTAAAGGCCGTTCCACGAGTGGCAGTCCCTTCCACAGATCGTACAACCCTACTGAGGAGAATGGCTTGCCTGGTTGTTCCTTGATCTCTTCAGTCTCTCTTTTCACGGCAGTCAGAAGGCACACTAACTTCAGCAGCCACTATTCCCCTCTATCTGACTGTCTCCAAATAGTTCGACCCTGAGCAATTTCTTCCCAGCCCTCGGATAGGATGTCGCATGACTTCATGTCCGTCTTTTATACGTCTTTGAATCGCAGTGTGGCTGCAGCATCCAATGCAACGAGGAGGCAGACAGACTGGCAAAAGAAGGCGCAAGACTACCACAACCAGATGCCAGTATGACGTACGAAGAGTCAAAACGGCTTATTAGAGCTAGATACATGGCCAAATGGGAAACTGAACATACCGGCTACACCAAAAATGATGCCTATTACCAGTTGAACAGAAGAGAGCAGATCGTTGTCTTCAGACTTCGCACTGGCCACAATAGACTGAGGTACCACCTATTCAACAAATTGAAGATAGGTGGTACCGACGAATGCCCGTGTGGTACCGGGAAAATGACCGCTGAGCATCTGTTGCAGAACTGCCCGACATATGAGGATCAGAGAGAGCAGATGTGGCCATCACCAGTGGCAACACAAGACAAGCTCTATGGCAGTGTCGACAGCCTCAGGATGACCGCCGCTTTTTTCGAAAAAATAATGGTTACTGTCTGACTGCGTACGATGAAGAAGAAGAATCGCAGTGTGGGACGGCCGATTCGTCCAATGACTAGCTGTCCATAAAGGATATCATTTGACAGCCTCTCGTCTTCCATGCGATAAACATGTCCCAGCCACTGTAAACGTCGCTGGCTCAACATCCAGTACATGCTGTTAGTTTGCTCTATGTAAGACACGTGACTCTTGCCACCCAATCCTCAATATGCTCCATCGACATCTGAAAGGTGGTCAGCCGCCGTTCCTGTTTAGTGTGAGTTCTCCAAGTCTCGCTTTCACACACTAGTGCCAAGAACGCAGGTCTGATGGACCCGGACCTTGGTGTAGTCAGACAGTGCAGTGTTCTCCCACACTTTCATCCACAGGCGGGCCATCACGGTACTTGCCCTGCCAAGCCTACTGGCTATCTCCCTCTCGAGCGAAAGAGTTGCTGATGGCAGACCCAAGATAAGTTAAACTTTTTTTTTTTTTTTTTTTTGCTTAGATGTTTGCCCCACTAGTTTCTACTGGCGGAGGCGCGCCATTTAAACTTCACGACCATCAGAGTGACTCCATCAATCATTACGGACGGCGTAGAGGTAATGCCCTGTGCGCAGACAATTTGCCTTTTTAGAAGCTTATGATGAGCCCAAACTGCTTGCACCCCTCGGCGAATCTTTCCCAGTTTTTGCAAGACCTCTGTTGTTCACTAGAAATGCATTTTCCCAAATAATATCTCCCAAATGAGCACCGTCCTCACCTTGCTCCTTGCACTCAGTCGATACAGGTTAAATAGCCGCCCATCTGTCCTGGTGTGCAGATAAACACCTTCCACAGATGTCAAGCGTAGGATAGGAGCATGGAGAAGAATCCGAAGAGGGTTGGTCGGGGCGAGCAGACATTCATGCTTCGTTCCACTTATGACCGGAAACGAGTTTGAAGATGATCCGTCGTATAAAACAGCCCTTCATATCATTGAGAAAAGAAATTATGCTACGGTTTTTTTTTTTTTTTTTTTTTTTTGGGGGGGGGGGGGGGGGCGCAGCCAATCTAGAGTTTGAATAGAACCTTTCTACTAACCAAGTCGAAGGCCTTGGTGAGGTCTAGAAATATGAGGAGCGGCTGGTCTTATTCTCTGCACTCTGGATTTGACGAAGCGAGAAGATCATATCCGTTGATCACCAGTACCAAAAACAGGGAAGGACAAAACAGATCCAAATGGATACAGGCCCATAAGCCTACTGAGCTGTGTTGGCAAGCTGATGGAACGGATGATAAACACCAGACTGATGTGGCATCTGGAAGAAAAACGAATACTAATTCCACAGCAAGCCGGCTTTAGACAGCACAGATCCACTGAGGACCAGGTCATCCTCATAGCCCAGGAGATAGAAGATGCCTACCAGGCACAGAAACACACAGTAGCTGTTTGGGTGGATCTGGAAAAGGCATTTGACAAAGTCTGGAAGGATGGACTTAGAGTCAAGCTAAGAAGAAGTGATGTCTGTGGGAAGATGTACAAGTGGATCGACCACTACCTCAAACAAAGAACGGCCAGAGTCCAAGTACAAGGGCAGATGAGCAAAAAGGTGACACTCGAGCAGGGAGTACCCCAAGGGGGAGTATTGTCACCCACACTCTTCCTGGTATATATAAACGATATTACAGAGAATATACCAAGAAGAGTCCATAGCTCAATGTTTGCAGACGATCTGGCTATGTGGACCTCTGAAAAGAATCTCACAATAGCAAGAAATCGGATGCAGACGGCCCTAACATCGCTGGAAGAGTGGGCGAACTCATGGCTGGTCAAAATAAACGAGGAGAAAACCACGTGCACAATATTCTCGCTCTCATTAAAACCCCAAAGTACCAAATTAAGTCTGAATGGCAAAATCCTGCAGCCAAACGACAACCCAACCTATCTGGGAGTCACATTTGATCGGCGCATGACATGGAAAAGTCAGATTGAGAGAAACCGAATGAAAGCCAGAGAAAGAATGGCGATCATGAGGAAACTTGCTGGCACAAGCTGGGGAGCAGACGAAGGCATACTAAAGAAACTGTACACTGGAAGAGTGAGACCAGTTCTCGAGTATGGCATTGCGGCATGGACAACCGCAGCGAAGGCGAACTTCGATAAAGTTAAACTTCAAAACCAAGCCATGAGAATTATAACAGGTGGCATGAAGTCAACGCCAATTGTAGAACTTGAAAAGATTACAAAACTGCAATCCATGACCGATAGAAGAGACTGCAGAGCCCAGCTGCAGTCAGAGAAACTCAGAAGACTGACGGACCATCCAATGTACCAGAGACTAAACAATTTGGGAAATGGGAAACTAAAGCGGAGAAACTTTGCAGAAATAGCCAAAGCAAAGATGCACGAAGATCCCATAAACGCACTAACAACACCAAAACCCATCACTACTGTACGAAAACCTACTTGGAGGCAGGATATATTTCCAGAGGTGGTAGAAAATATACCAGGTATTGCAAACAAAAACTGCCAGAGTGAAAAAGAAAGGAGAGACACTACCCTAAGCTTCATAACGAAAAGCTACCCAAGCATGGACTGGACCCATGCATACACCGACGGTTCTGTAACAAACACTACACAGAACGGAGGGGCAGGAGCATTCCTGAACCTACCAAATGGCAGAAAAATAACACTGTCATTCGCTACTGGTAAGTACACAAGCAATTTCAGAGCAGAGGCAGAGGCACTGAGGGCGGCAGTGGAAGAAATGGTAACACACAGTGAAAATGAGAGCCATATAGTCCTGCTGACAGATGCTCTCGAAGTAGTCACAGCGCTAAAAAGCCAGAAAAACACTGAGCTTAATGACTTAAGAGCAGCACTCTGCAAACTGTGCCAGCAGTCCGCACCAAAAAGGGTAGTGGTACAGTGGGTTCCGTCACACTGCAACATCCAAGGCAACGAGGAGGCAGACAGACTGGCAAAAGAAGGTGCAAGGCTACCACAAACAGATACCAGTATGACGTACGAAGAGTCAAAACGGCTTATCAAAGCCAGATACATGTCCAAATGGGAAACCGAACATACTGGTTACACCAAAAACGATGCCTATTACCAGTTGAACCGAAGAGAGCAGGTCGTCGTCTTCAGACTTCGCACTGGCCACAACAGACTGAGGTACCACCTATTCAACAAATTGAAGATAGGGTGTACCGACGAATGCCCGTGCGGTACTGGTAAAATGACCACTGAACATCTGCTGCAGAACTGCCCGACATACGAGGATCAGAGAGAGCAGATGTGGCCATTGCCAGTGGAACTGCAAGACAAGCTCTATGGTAGTGGCGAGAGTCTCAGGATGACCGCCGCTTTTTTCGAGAAAATAATGGTTACTGTCTGACTGTGTACGCAGAAGAAGAAGAAGATATCCGTTGATCTACCTAGTTTAAAGTTACACTGCGTTTCTGAGTACACCCTGTCCTCGAGCAATCTCAACCTGTCAGTAGCATGCGGGCGTAAGCTTTGCCTGCAACGCTCAGGAGCGAGATCCCTCTATAATTATTGCAATCCCCGCGGTCACCTTTGTTTTTGTAAATAGTCACAATGATGGCGTCACGCACATCTTTGGGGACTGCACCTTCCTCCCAGCAGAGACATAGAAGAGTTGCATCAGTACAATTACTCATTTATAGTAATGAGACAGAACAATTCCGCACAATGGCTTTCTCCTGTCCTCGATAAAGGCTATGTGGTAAAGGCTTTATGTGGTAGAGACGTCGGTCATTGGTTATTTTTTCCAATACTGTACCTTTATGTAAATCGGTTCTACGCGAGGACAAACAAATATTGAAATAATTACCTTTTCAGTGGTTGGTAGCGGCAGATTGAGAACTAAGAACCAGCTCAGGCCCGTGGGGTATGATTGTTAAATTTAGGATTGAGGGCTGGGTATTTTCGGGATTTGGGCCGCATCCAACCGAAGTGCCTTTGACTGCTAACATCTGGTTATCTATTGCTTTCTCCTGTTTGTGGCCCGGTCTTCATAGACGCCTTGGATCGCAATAATGTTGGCCATTGGTTGCTATTGTTCCTTAGTTTAAAAAAATGTTCTAACATTTTGTGTTTGGTCATTTTCATAAAGGTAACATTTCATCAAAATCATAGAAGAAAAATACTTGATCCTCCCAAAGGCAACATATTACGTCATTGTCCTAAAGGCAACATTTCGTCATTGTGGTTAAGGCAATATTTCGTCATTATCGCTTAAGCAACACATTTCACCATTATGGCTAAGGCAACAGATTTCGTATTTATCCGAAAGGCAACATTATTTCGTCATTTCCTACGGCAACACATGCGATGAAGCAAACTATTTTCCTAGCACACAGTGGACGACGCGACGCTTCTCTGCTCGGATTGGTCTTACGAGTTGCATGCAATATCGTCATGAACATCCCTTTTTTTTCAAAGCACAATTACTATCGTCTGACAAGACGGAAACAACCAATGAATGAAGATGTAAGGCCAAGTAAAAAGGTTGATCTATTCTTTGAAAGGAGTGAACAAAAACAAAATTCAGTCTGATTATAAGTGCATGTATTATTTACTACCTTACCATTTAATTATTAAAATGGTTTATTATGCGCATGTTTGGTTATGCGCAGTCTACAATGAATACTTATTGGTTGGAACGTCATACATCTGCTTCTACATATACATTCACTTTAACCGCTGGTCACCAATGGCCTTCAGTTGTATTCATAGTCCTTCCCTGTATTATGCAGTCGGAGACAAAGACAACACACTTTAGACTATTAAAGTATGTTACACAAATAGCAACACAAATTAAAGTGGATCGATGGAGGGACCGAAGTCTGGGACTACATCCTTTCACAGGACAGAATGGCTTTTAAGCATTGCACAAGGGTTTTAAGGCCTGTACGTTGAATACTCGATGGCTTGCGAGCTGATGTAACCAAAAGCACTCTGGTTTAAATGATGGAACAATACTATACGGTAATAACTATAACAGGAAGACAGAATAATTGCTTAAAAAGAACCAAAATCTGCGAAGAATGTTAATTCAGTGACACACTCGTAATAAAGAAAACAAAATTGAAATGGACCCACAACCAGAATACAGAATTGAAAAGGACAACTTTAAACCAGGCCTTGCTTAGATCTTAAGACCAAGTACTGCCACAATGAAGGAATACTGTTAACGTTGTTTTAAGAACTAAGATTTCGATGTAACACTGCACACATCAGTCTATCTTACGATGTAACACTGCACACATCGGTCTATGTTACGATGTAACACTGTACACATCAGTCTATGTTACGATGTAACACTAACCACATCAGTCTATGTTACGATGTAACACTAACCACATCATTCTATGTTACGATGTAACACTAAACACATCATTCTATGTTACGATGTAACACTAAACACATCGTGTCTATGTACGAATATATTACATTTACGTATACCCGCACGTGTGTCGTTCAGCACGGTTTTCAACGTCAGCGTCTTAATTGGGTCAAGTGTTTTCGGCCGGTTAATTGTCAAGTTCGTGTTGCAGGATTTCTGTCTGTCCTCTATCCACCTACCAAGAGACGTTCCTCGTACCTTGTAGCCAGATCTAGTGCTATAAGCGTACAGTGGTAGTTGGTCAAGATTACATTCACATGAGATGACCAAACAGGTTTTCTGTCTTGATAAGGATTCAGCTCAAGGGTTGGTTTATCTAATTTCTGCTATCTCTACTTGTGGCATTAACGAGTTTTCTTGTCAATGCTAACAACTTTTCTTGTCAATGCTAACGAGTTTCCTTGTCAATGCTAACGAGTTTCCTTGTCAATGCTAACGAGTTTCCTTGTCAATGCTAACGAGTTTCCTTGTCAATGCTAACGAGTTTCCTTGTCAATGCTAACGAGTTTTCTTGTCAATGCTAACGAGTTTTCTTGTCAATGCTAACGAGTTCTCTTGACTATTGTTTCTAAAAACCGACGAAACTGCGAACCGGGAATACCCATTAGGGTGTTGTTCTCTTAGCAAATTGGCGGGGGAAGGGTGTAGATGGTTCTTGTAGACCATTGGTTGTACTCCCAACAAACAACTAATGTTGTAGACCATTGGTTGTACACCGAACAAAACTAATGTTGTAGACCATTGGTTGTACACCGAACAAAGAACTAATGTAGAACATTGGTTGTACACCGAACAAAGAACTAATGTAGAACATTGGTTGTACACCGAATAAAGAACTAATGTAGAACATTGGTTGTACACCGAACAAAGAACTAATGTAGAACATTGGTTGTACACCCAACAAAGAACTAATGTAGAACATTGGTTGTACACCCAACAAAGAACTAATGTAGAACATTGGTTGTACACCCAACAAAGAACTAACGTCTTGGACAGAACTAATGAAAGTTATTCTGTGTGAAGGATTAGTTTGAATTGAAAGTCCTATTCTCATTTCTCCGATATTTTCTACTCCTTAATATACTCACCCGAGCAGACAATAACCCCAGCATGTTCGCATTAATTAAGTCGCTCTTACTCATTGGGGGTAAACTAGTCTTTGTATGTACCTGCAATATAGTTCACAGATCATCTGATTTGTCATTTCGTATCATTTTTGGCTTTAAAGCAGGTCATTATTGGGTAGGAATTTCGTTTCTTTAACATTTTTCACACAGCAACTAACTACTAACAATATTAACATCCACTGTTTGTCCTTTGAGTTTGAGAGGCGAGCGACTTACGTCTCAGATATAAACAAAGGACAAGGACAAAACTGCGCAGATTCTCTTGAAATGGAGTGGCTAGTTAGTTTAATTAAAAACCATGTTCGAAAAATGTTCGTGAAAGCAAACTAGCGTTCGTTTGTACTGTTTTCGATTATAATTTTATAAAGTTCGTAGGAGTGGCTGTTCGAATAACGCATGTTCGTATAACAGGAAACTATACAATCCTAATAGCCGTCTGGCCATCCGGCACATACTGCTAGCAAGAACGAGGCCAAGAATACAGTATCGATTTATGTCCTGCTCAGAATTATCTGCCGATCAGCAACTCCATCAGGAAACTGACGAACCGTGTAAGAAATAGCTTCTTAAGGCGAACTTATGAAAAAATATGCTACTTAGGGCCGCTTGAAGTCAAGTTAATGAGCATATCGCCGCTTGAAGTCAAGTTAATGAACTAAGGGCCGCATGAAGTAAAGTTTATAACCAAGTGGGCAAAATCAAAAATTAATCCATATGCCACAAGTCAGCATTTTAAAAATGTTTTTATTACCAAGACCTGTAGAGAAATAGTTAATGAACCAGAGCGTAAAGAGCCACGTTTACGTACCATACCCGTAGAAAGCATAATGAACCAGAGCGTAAAGTCAAGTTCATGAGCTAGAGCGTAAAGTTTGGTTCACGGAACAAGGAACCACATTGAAACAAAAATTCCCCCCCAGGCGTGTGCTAATCTTTTATCAATGTTTTACAACTTTAAATATTTGTTTTACATTTACAATTTGATCAGCGTTTTCTTTTTTCGTTTTCCCGCTTGTTTTAATTCTGTAAACAATTCTATATAGTAAATAATCTTTCATCTTTTAATCTATTGTATTTGAACCCGACATTGTAATTTCCCCCACGACATGGTAACTGGCGGTAGGGAACTATGCAGAACAACACAACAGAAGGTAATCTGATCGTCAGAAATTACCTCGTAGAGGAGGTCGACCATCCTTTAGCGTTTTTACATTCTAAAAAGTGTTGAGGTGGGGTTAGAGGGTTCATGACTTCAGTGTCATCCTGCGGATGAACCGCCTGATTGTCAAGCAGTGAGTGTCTTATCCATTCACCAGGAGGCACTTTCTCTGTATTTAGTTGTATATAGGCGCATGCGACACATTACATTTTACATTGTGATGTTCCGTTGTCTGTACTACATTTTAGCTGTTTCCTCAAGGCATTTCATAGTTCGTATTCTTGCTACCATTTTCAAAGCCTACTTTCCTCCATACATCTAATTGTTACTAAACCCATTGCACAAACTTCCAACAGCCATGGGTTAGTATATACTGCAACTAAGTCACCGTATATAACCACTTTCAAAGAATACTGTTTTTAATCTAGAATCGAATGATACATGGTAATCTCTAACATGATGGCGAGTTCAGCACTGCCTGGTCGCCATTGAGACACCTTAATGACATCTCCCCCGTCCTGGCAGACCAACTGAAATCATCCTGTCATTTGCATGGCTTGGCCACCGCGTTTCTGAAATCCCTACTCTGAAGTCAATTTGCTGTTCCAATTACATTTGCATGGACAGATCATTCCAATTACATTTGCATGGACAGATCATTCCAATTACATTTGCATGGACAGATCATTGGTTCCATAGAAACGCAGTCATAACAATCAGGGCAATGTCATCTTTAAGACGCTTCGTTACAGATGCACGTGATCATGAAACGTCGTTACATATGCATGCGATCTCCACGACGCTTCGTTACATTTGTATGCGATCTCCACGACGCTTCGTTACATATGCATGCGATCTCCACGACGCTTCGTTACATTTGTATGCGATCTCCACGACGCTTCGTTACATATGTATGCGATCTCTACAACGCTTCGTTTACATATGTATGCGATCTCTACAACGCTTCGTTACATGTCTATGCGATCTCCACGACGCTTCGTTACATGTGTATGCGATCTCCACGACGCTTTGTTACATATATATGCGATCTCCACGACGCTTCGTTACATATATATGTGATCTCCACGACGCTTCGTTACATATATATCCGATCTCCACGACGCTTCGTTACATATACATGCGATCTCCACGACGCTTCGTTACATATACATGCGATCTCCACGACGCTTCGTTACATATACATGCGATCTCCACGACGCTTCGTTATATTTGTAGTCGTGTCCCTTTTTCACTCCAGATAAGGTAGAGGGTCGCCATTAGACTGCGGATACCTGCGCCAAAACACTTCTTTGGCAGTTTTTGCTGGAAATTGTTTTGCACGATGTGGTTGCTAGCTGTATCCACACTTGCCTGGAAATTAGTGTAAGCTTTATGCCTCTATGTATTCAGTCTACTATACTTCTACCATCTATTCATCTTCTTGATGTCCTGATTGTAGAACTCTTGGTCTGGGCGCTGAACAACATCCCCAGTTCAGTAATCACGTCCTGCATATCAGAAAAACGTACAGGTATGAAATCATGCCTCGTCGACCATACTCCCAGGACTTGGCATCTTGTGGCGGCTTCGTTTTCCCAAACATGAAGAATCCGCTTCGTGGACATTTATCTGAGCTTCAGGACTTGATTAGGAAACTGAAGACGTGGTTCCAGACCCAGACGGAGTTCTACAGTCAGGGCATCAGGAAAGAATGTATGGAAGTAGTGGATCACCTTACATGGTGAATACATAGAAGACAAAGTCCACACAACAGGTGAATATATAGAAGACAAAGTCCACACAACAGGTGAATATATAGAAGACAAAGTCCACACAACAGGTGAATATATAGAAGACAAAGTCCACACAACAGGTGAATATATAGAAGACAAAGTCCACACAACACTTTTCGGCCATCCCTCGCCCTCGCACTTCAAAATACGTAGCAGTGAATGAGCTGGTTGCTTGCGTCAAGGTAAGCGAATCAGTTGCACAAGACCCATTTCTGCCTCAAACTGGCAGTCATCGGACCAGGCTGCAATCATGCCATCTGGTTATGAGAATGGAGATCGAAGAGGAGGTGAACCTGGTCCCAAACAGAATCAGATGTGCCCGTCCGAGCGCAGATATCACACCGTTCTTGGAAATGGTAACATAATAAAACATCCTTTTAAGGACAAAAGTCAAAGAAGAAAGTATGGAAAACGAATGAAATCACCAGAGTTCTAAACGCACCAACACTCACATCCAGTAAAATGGAAGCGACGAATGTTTTCTAGTCACACAGAACCAGTGTTGCGCTATAAATGTATATCATGGACAATGAATACGAAATTAAATTCCGCAGGAGATGCAGATTGACAGTTACGTACAGGTCGATATTGCACAGTTGCAATAATTGTGCTAGAGAATGGTTAGTCAAATGACAACGATTTTAGACATGTCTTAACAGAATCCTTAAGTCGTCTTTCTCGTTTCGATGGGTATTATTTCCGTAAAGGTTCTCGATTCGATTCTAGATTGTCGATTAGTTCTCCCCTTCAGTTTTCTGGTTGGCATCTTTTGGTCTGATTGTCCTGCCGATTGTTGTATGCATTTGTTTGGTAATGCAGCTGAAGACCTTTTCAATAATTCGGTGCCTGTTCATATATTTAACGATCATTGTCTCAAAATTAAATCCCTAGGGAGCTGGTTTTTATTCAATCTATTGATCAATATCGCTTCCTTGATAATTGGGAGGACAGGTGCGGAAGGGGGGGGGGGGGAAAGAATAGGCGTGCATGCATTTCTTGGCAATGCTTCAGTTTACATTTAGGGCCAGAATGGCGTGATTGACAGGATAACGCGGGCTGCTCTAGAGTTACTGAAAATAGGATATAGGTAGTCTAGCGTAGTATAACAAGAATTTTGGTTAGTCTAGCGGGGTATGACAAGAATTTTGGGTAGTCTAGCGTGGTATGACAAGAATTTTGGGTAGTCTAGCGTGGTATGACAAGAATGTTGGGTAGTCTTGCGTGGTATGACAAGAATTTTGGGTAGTCTAGCGTGGTATGACAAGAATTTTGGGTAGTCTAGCGTGGTATGACAAGAATTTTGGGTAGTCTAGCGTGGTATGACAAGAATGTTGGGTAGTCTAGCGTGGTATGACAAGAATGTTGGGTAGTCTAGCGTGGTATGACCAAGAATGTTGGGTAGTCTAGCGTGGTATGACCAAGAATGTTGGGTAGTCTAGCATGGTATGACCAAGAATGTTGGGTAGTCTAGCGTGGTATGATAAAATTGTTGGGTAGCCTAGCGTGGTATGACAAAAATGTTGGGTAGCCTAGCGTGGTATGACAAAAATGTTGTGAAGCCTAGCGTGGTTTGACAAAAATGTTGGGTAGCCTAGCGTGGTTTGACAAAAATGTTGGGTAGCCTAGCGTGATTGACAAGAATTTTCACTCTCCTCTAAACACAAAAACGGAAACCAAATAATACCTCAATTGGACACCTAAATTCCTTAGTCACCTTTGAGTCAACTGGAAGCTAAATATAGATAAAATCCATATAATGGCCATAGAACGACTGATTACAAAAAATGGCTGGTATATCATGAGGGGCAAACCCAAAAAAATCCTTAAGGATGTCTACACTTGTTAAAACATTTGGGCAACAGTGTCCAAAACAGAGGAAAATTAGACCGAGTCCAAAGAATTGGTCTCAAAATTAACCTTAAGAGTATTGAAAATCACTCTATTACGGACGGAGTCAGAGAAAACAGCAAATATTGAAACCCTTGAATTTAAGAATATACAGATCCGGTTATCAGTTTGAAAAACTAATGAACCTACCTGATTATCCTCTCACCAGAAGTTCCAAGAGAACAAAGGAAAAACATCAACCACCATGGGCAGAGAAATCAACAGAAAGTATACCGAAAAGTGCGAAGCATTCATTCCAGAACCATGGATACGGAGCCAGGACACGTTCTAAATAATCTAGGGAGGTTTTAGAGAACCAAAAACAGTGAGCAGTCAGCACCAGAACAAAACATCCACGTTCTGCAGGAGCTCAAGAGACAGTACACCAGCAACTCCTGGACACACGTTCTACAGGAGCTCAAGAGACAGTACCCCAGCAACTCCTGGACACACGTTCTACAGGAGCTCAAGAGACAGTACCCCAGCAACTCCTGGACACACGTTCTACAGGAGCTCAAGAGACAGTACCCCAGCAACTCCTGGACACACGTTCTACAGGAGCTCAAGAGACAGTACCCCAGCAACTCCTGGACACACGTTCTACAGGAGCTCAAGAGACAGTACACCAGCAACTCCTGGACACACGTTCTACAGGAGCTCAAGAGACAGTACACCAGCAACTCCTGGACACGTGTACACGGATCAGCCTGTGAACGAACAAAAAAGGTGAAGCAGTGAAATCTACAAAACACATTTCAACGGTAACAGAAATACAGTCTAAACCAGCAGGCGAGATCTGTAACAGTTTCAGAGTTAAATCAACAGCTGTCAGCAATGTAGATTCTTATCAGACAAAACAACTTCAAAGAAAACGATAATTCTAACAGACTCGAAGCAATCTCAAGTCCCAAACAAGAAACACGAAATAAAATACATCCAATTGCTGTCCAATCAATCCCCAGATCTAGTCCAACTTGCCGTCCCAAAAAAAGATCTAGTTCTTGCCGTCCCCTAAACAGATCTAGTCCCACTTGCCGTCCCCAAAACAGATCTAGCCCTACTTGCTGTGCCAATAACAGATCTAGCCCTACTTGCTGTCCCAATAACAGATCTAGTCCTGCAATGATTCCTTCCCACTGAAATCCTTGAAAACGAGAAAGCAGATAAGCTCACAAAAGCCGTGAGTAGTGGAACACAGACTCGCCATCCACAGAGCTATGATCATACTCATCACACGATCCGCGAGGACAGAATTGAGACTAGCACACAGAATTCAAACCAGAAAATGAAAGGATTGGCAAACTTGGCAGAGATTAGCAGACCAATTCTTCAGTCTCAGAACGGTACAATGCAGACTCAAGGCCCACGTTCGATTGAGGAGCACCCAAGCAAACACTAGAACAGATCCTGCAGGACTGCCCTACCTATACAGACCAAAAAATCAAGTCTGTACCGGGGGAAGCGACCATGCTAGACAACCTGTTGGAGACAGGCGAAAACCTAACACGCATACTGGTTCGAGAACCCCACCGGGCTACAAGCATGTCATCAGTTGATCGTGACCCTCACCGGGATACACGCATGTCATCAGTTGATCGTGAACCTCACCGGGATACAAGCATGTCATCAGTTGATTGTGAACCTCACCGGGCTACACGCATGTCATCAGTTAATCGTAAACCTCACCGGGCTACAAGCATGTCATCAGTTAATCGTGAACCTCACTGGGCTACAAGCATGTCATCAGTTGATCGTGAACCTCACCGGGCTACAAGCATGTCATCAGTTGATCGTGAACCTCACCGGGCTACAAGCATGTCATCAGTTAATCGTGAACCTCACCGGGCTACAAGCATGCCATCAGTTGATCGTGAACCTCACCGGGCTACAAGCATGTCATCAGTTGATCGTGAACCTCACCAGGCTACAAGCATGTCATCAGTTGATCGTGAACCTCACCGGGCTACAAGCATGTCATCAGTTGATCGTGAACCTCGCCGGGCTACAAGCATGTCATCAGTTGATCGTGAACCTCACCGGGCTACAAGCATGTCATCAGTTGATCGTGAACCTCACCGGGCTACAAACATGTCATCAGTTGATTGTGAACTTCTCAGGGCTACAAACATGTCATCAGTTGGTCGCGAACCTCACCGGGCTACACACATGTCATCAGTTGATCGGAGAAGAATGTTTTTTCAAATCTAATATATTATCACAATCATTTATTATCTAACAAATATGTTTTAGTTCTTGATATTGTCCCGTGTCCTATTCAGTTTGATATGAACTCTCGAAGTCTCGTCTCTGTGTTCACGTTTCGATGTGCAATAAAGCTTTCTCGAGTCTGTCTCGAGATCTAACGGATCTATTGCTTAAATCGTTTTCGTTTTAATATACGTTACTCTTGGATTACTCGAGTGATCTGCCGGGGTTATCTGTGTATGACAAGGACAAGACTAACATCACTGCCTCACAGAGAACATGTCCAACATCACTGCCTCACAGAGAGCATGTCTAACATCACTGCCTCACAGAGAGCATGTCTAACATCACTGCCTCACGGAGAGCATGTCTAACATCACTGCCTCACAGAGAGCATGTCTAACATCACTGCCTCACAGAGAGCATGTCTAACATCACTGCCTCACAGAGAGCATGTCTAACTTCACTGCCTCACAGAGAGCATGTCTAACTTCACTGCCTCACAGAGAGCATGTCTAACTTCACTGCCTCACAGAGAGCATGTCTAACATCACTGCCTCACAGAGAGCATGTCTAACATCACTGCCTCACGGAGAGCATGTCTAACATCACTGCCTCACAGAGAGCATGTCTAACTTCACTGCCTCACAGAGAGCATGTCTAACTTCACTGCCTCACAGAGAGCATGTCTAACTTCACTGCCTCACAGAGAGCATGTCTAACTTCACTGCCTCACAGAGAGCATGTCTAACATCACTGCCTCACAGAGAGCATGTCTAACATCACTGCCTCACAGACAGCATGTCTAACATCACTGCCTCACAGACAGCATGTCTAACATCACTGCCTCACAGACAGCATGTCTAACATCACTGCCTCACAGAGAGCATGTCTAACATCACTGCCTCACAGAGAGCATGTCTAACATCACTGCCTCACAGAGAGCATGTCTAACATCACTGCCTCACAGAGAGCATGTCTAACATCACTGCCTCACAGAGAGCATGTCTAACATCACTGCCTCACAGAGAGCATGTCTAACATCACTGCCTCACAGAGAGCATGTCTAACATCACTGCCTCACAGAGAGCATGTCTAACATCACTGCCTCACAAAGAGCATGTCTAACATCACTGCCTCACAGAGAGCATGTCTAACATCACTGCCTCACAGAGAGCATGTCTAACATCACTGCCTCACGGAGAGCATGTCTAACATCACTGCCTCACGGAGAGCATGTCTAACATCACTGCCTCACGGAGAGCATGTCTAACATCACTGCCTCACGGAGAGCATGTCTAACATCACTGCCTCACGGAGAGCATGTCTAACATCACTGCCTCACATAGAGCATGTCTAACATCACTGCCTCACATAGAGCATGTCTAACATCCCTGCCTCACAGAGAGCATGTCTAACATCCCTGCCTCACAGAGAGCATGTCTAACATCACTGCCTCACAGAGAGCATGTCTAACATCACTGCCTCACAGAGAGCATGTCTAACATCACTGCCTCACATAGAGCATGTCTAACATCACTGCCTCACATAGAGCATGTTTAACATCCCTGCCTCACAGAGAGCATGTCTAACATCACTGCCTCACATAGAGCATGTCTAACATCACTGCCTCACATAGAGCATGTCTAACATCACTGCCTCACAGAGAGCATGTCTAACATCACTGCCTCACAGACAGCATGTCTAACATCACTGCCTCACAGACAGCATGTCTAACATCACTGCCTCACAGAGAGCATGTCTAACATCACTGCCTCACAGAGAGCATGTCTAACATCACTGCCTCACAGAGAGCATGTCTAACATCACTGCCTCACAGAGAGCATGTCTAACATCACTGCTTCACAGAGAGCATGTCTAACATCACTGCCTCACAGAGAGCATGTCTAACATCACTGCCTCACGGAGAGCATGTCTAACATCACTGCCTCACAGAGAGCATGTCTAACATCACTGCCTCACATAGAGCATGTCTAACATCACTGCCTCACATAGAGCATGTCTAACATCCCTGCCTCACAGAGAGCATGTCTAACATCCCTGCTTCACAGAGAGCATGTCTAACATCACTGCCTCACAGAGAGCATGTCTAACATCACTGCCTCACAGAGAGCATGTCTAACATCACTGCCTCACATAGAGCATGTCTAACATCACTGCCTCACATAGAGCATGTCTAACATCACTGCCTCACATAGAGCATGTCCAACATCACTGCCTCACAGAGAGCATGTCTAACATCACTGCCTCACAGAGAGCATGTCTAACATCACTGCCTCACGGAGAGCATGTCTAACATCACTGCCTCACAGAGAGCATGTCTAACAATACTGCCTCACAGAGAGCATGTCTAACATCACTGCCTCACAGAGAGCATGTCTAACTTCACTGCCTCACAGAGAGCATGTCTAACATCACTGCCTCACAGAGAGCATGTCTAACATCACTGCCTCACAGAGAGCATGTCTAACTTCACTGCCTCACAGAGAGCATGTCTAACTTCACTGCCTCACAGAGAGCATGTCTAACTTCACTGCCTCACAGAGAGCATGTCTAACATCACTGCCTCACAGAGAGCATGTCTAACATCACTGCCTCACAGAGAGCATGTCTAACATCACTGCCTCACAGAGAGCATGTCTAACATCACTGCCTCACAGAGAGCATGTCTAACATCACTGCCTCACAGAGAGCATCTCTAACATCCCTGCCTCACGGAGAGCATGTCTAACATCACTGCCTCACGGAGAGCATGTCTAACATCACTGCCTCACAGAGAGCATGTCTAACATCACTGCCTCACATAGAGCATGTCTAACATCACTGCCTCACATAGAGCATGTCTAACATCCCTGCCTCACAGAGAGCATGTCTAACATCCCTGCCTCACAGAGAGCATGTCTAACATCACTGCCTCACAGAGAGCATGTCTAACATCACTGCCTCACAGAGAGCATGTCTAACATCACTGCCTCACAGAGAGCATGTCTAACATCACTGCCTCACATAGAGCATGTCTAACATCACTGCCTCACATAGAGCATGTCTAACATCCCTGCCTCACAGAGAGCATGTCTAACATCACTGCCTCACATAGAGCATGTCTAACATCACTGCCTCACATAGAGCATGTCTAACATCACTGCCTCACAGAGAGCATGTCTAACATCACTGCCTCACAGACAGCATGTCTAACATCACTGCCTCACAGACAGCATGTCTAACATCACTGCCTCACAGAGAGCATGTCTAACATCACTGCCTCACAGAGAGCATGTCTAACATCACTGCCTCACAGAGAGCATGTCTAACATCACTGCCTCACAGAGAGCATGTCTAACATCACTGCTTCACAGAGAGCATGTCTAACATCACTGCCTCACAGAGAGCATGTCTAACATCACTGCCTCACGGAGAGCATGTCTAACATCACTGCCTCACGGAGAGCATGTCTAACATCACTGCCTCACAGAGAGCATGTCTAACATCACTGCCTCACATAGAGCATGTCTAACATCCCTGCCTCACATAGAGCATGTCTAACATCACTGCCTCACATAGAGCATGTCTAACATCCCTGCCTCACAGAGAGCATGTCTAACATCACTGCCTCACAGAGAGCATGTCTAACATCACTGCCTCACAGAGAGCATGTCTAACATCACTGCCTCACAGAGAGCATGTCTAACATCACTGCCTCACAGAGAGCATGTCTAACATCACTGCCTCACAGAGAGCATGTCTAACATCACTGCCTCACAGAGAGCATGTCTAACATCACTGCCTCACAGAGAGCATGTCTAACATCACTGCCTCACAGAGAGCATGTCTAACATCACTGCCTCACAGAGATCATGTCTAACATCACTGCCTCACAGAGAGCATGTCTAACATCACTGCCTCACAGAGAGCATGTCTAACATCACTGCCTCACAGAGAGCATGTCTAACACCACTGCCTCACAGAGAGCATGTCTAACATCACTGCCTCACAGAGAGCATGTCTAACATCACTGACTCACAGAGAGCATGTTCAATATCAATGCCTCACAGAGAGCATGTCTAACATCACTGCCTCACAGAGAGCATGTCTAACATCACTGTCTCACGGAGAGCATGTCTAACATCACTGCCTCACGGAGAGCATGTCTAACATCACTGCCTCACAGAGAGCATGTCTAACATCACTGCCTCACAGAGAGCATGTCGTAAGAGGCGACTAACTGTAGGACATGACATAACACTAGCCATGGTTAGCTAGTTTGTTTAGAGCAGCACAGATGGCACCTAACAGTCTGATGGTCTACTTTGCTCTAGTGTTTGAGTTTATTAAGATGATCTCGCACATCGGTTAATCACCTAACGAAGCGGAGTATTAAGCTTCTCAAACCTAGCCCGCTAAGCAGGGAATCCTTGTCCCGGCTATATTTAGCTATTACCAGAGCTGGGACTTGCATAGTGGCAAATGCCCCTGTAGAAGTACAGGTCGACTAGGAATTAAACTCTTGGATTTCGTGTTTAGGGAAAACAAGTTTCGTTCAGACATCTCACAGACAGTTTGTCCAGGATTTATAGTCTATGCTTCTGTGACAATGCCACTCTCGACTTTTGGTCATTGAAAATATTCACCCGAGGACTTGCATATATTTAAAGACACGTGCATATCTTTAGGCCCTCCTGCACGTAGACCCACTTGGACTCACGAACTGATAATCATTCAATCATTGTGAACTCATGAACCGAATCATTCAATCATTGGACTCGCGAACAGATAATCATTGGACTCGCGAACAGATAATCATTGGACTCGCGAACAGATAATCATTGGACTCGCGAACAGATAATCATTGGACTCGCGAACAGATAATCATTGGACTCGCGAACAGATAATCATTCAATCTTCGGACTCGCGAACATATATTCATTCAATCTTTGGACTCGCGAACAGATATTCATTCAATCATTGGACTCACGACCGGATAATTATTCAATCATTGCACTGACGAACAGTTAATCATTCAATCTGTCAAGGCCAGATGACGATGGTAGGTGCAAATCTCAACTTCAAGATACGAATTTTTCTTCCGTCTCACAGCTCACTGTCAACTCAAGAGTTCAAATATGAGAGCGACTGTCAACTCAAAGAGTTCAAACATGAGAGCCACTGTCAACTCAAGAGTTCAAACATGAGAGCCACTGTCAACTCAAGAGTTCAAACATGAGAGCCACTGTCAACTCAAGACTTCAAACATGAGAGCCACTGTCAACTCAAGACTTCAAACATGAGAGCCACTGTCAACTCAAGACTTCAAACATGAGAACTAAGTATGGGTCTTTTAAACTCCAATCAATTTTCGGTTACTGAGGATAGCTAGTTATGTGATCCAACTCACTGTTCAATCACGAAACTCCAAGTTCAAGTAGCAGTGACTAAGGCAAATACAATGTTAGGTATGATAAAGAGAAATATTAAACATAGGAGCAAGGAAGTGATTGTCAAACTGTATAAAGCATAAGTTAGACCTAGATTTGAGTACTGTGAACAGATTTGGAGTCCTTATCATTGAGGGGAAATATTTGTTTGTTTTTTTGCGTCGCCTTATTTCTCAAATCCTTAAGGCGGTATGCGTTGCCCAGTGCATCCGACTTCAGCATGCATTTTATGTAAGGGTCTGCTTCCTCCTGCATTTTCTAACGGTTTGCTTCCCTATGGTAACGACATGTGGTGTGATGGGGAACGAACCCAGTACTTTCGGGTTGTGAGCCGTGCCACTTAACCACTAGGCCACGCCGTCCCCATAGAGGGGATATAAACATGCTGGAAAGAATACAAAAAAGAGCGACATAGCTGGTAGTGGGATTCTAGAATTAGTTATGAGAAAAGACTCCGATAAATCGGCCCACAGTGTCTAGAACAGAGAAGAATTCGTGGTGACTTAACAGGTTTATAAGATGATCAGAGGAATGGATAAATTAGACTAACAAGTTTTTCTAAAATACAGCCACCCACAATGACAAGAGGGCATAGCTACGAGTTGACTAAAGAGGTCGAGATTAGATATAAGGAAATATTTTTTTAGTCAGAGTGGTGAATGCTTGGAATGCATTGCCAGGGGAGGTAGTGGAGGAGGGACAGTTAATGCATTTAAGAATAAATTAGATGCCCATAACTTTTACAGCAAGGTGATGTAAATTAATCTGGTTGTATACAGACTGCAGGATCTTTTAAACCAGTATAAAGACGTTACGATATTCCCAGGTTCAGTAACCAATGTCCACGAGCTGATCTGATCTGATCTAAGTCAAGATTTAAGTTATCCACAGTAGTCGTCTAATAATGAATGATCTAGTTAAACTTCCAAAGACGTGAGGCTCGCATACAGACTGGCGATCCAGTTTTGACTGGTTACACTGTCAAACTTCCGACATTCTCCTGGGAGATAAAAATCATTCACACATTTCCGCCTGTCACGTTCCGTTCAAGAATTTTGTGGCTTTTAGAATTCCAACTCCATTCTACCTAATTTTGGCTAGCTTCTAATTTGATAGTGATAACTGACAATAAGAACTGTTAGAATTTAGTTCATAATAACTGGCTATTGTTAGAATTTAGTTCTATTAACAGGCTATTGTTTACGTCAATTACGCTGTTAAACTATTTGATCTGTCGGTGAGAGTGATTGTTCGGGTTAGAATGGTCCCCACTAGTGGATGGTAGACACGGTGCTTAAGTATTTTTGTTTAAGGAGAGGTATGAAAGGCATCCTCTTTTCTAACACCACGTCAATATTTCCTCGGTCCGTAGAAGTCTGAATCGGCCGACAGACGAACGATCGGACGGACGGACAGACGAACGATCGGCCGGACGGATGGACAGACGAACGATCGGACGGACGGACGGACAGACGAACGATCGGACGGACGGACGGACAGACGAACGATCGGACGGACGGACAGACGAACGATCGGACGGACGGACAGACGAACGATCGGACGGACGGACAGACGAACGATCGGACGGACAGACGAACGATCGGACGGACGGACAGACGAACGATCGGACGGACGGACAGACGAACGATCGGACGGACGGACAGACGAACAATCGGACGGACGGACAGACGAACAATCGGACGGACGGACAGACGAACAATCGGACGGGCACCGACGCAGACGCACCGACGCGGACGCACTGACACGGACGGACGCAGGGAAGGACGGACGCAGGGAAGGACGGACGCAGGGAAGGACGGACGCACGGAAAGACGGACGCACGGAAGGACGGACGCACGGAAAGACGGACGCACGGAAAGACGGACGCACGGAAAGACGGACGCACGGAAAGACGGACGCACGGAAAGACGGACGCACGGAAAGACGGACGCACGGAAAGACGGACGCACGGAAAGACGGACGCACGGAAGGATAGACGCACGTAGTTTTGATACAAAGTATAAACAATAATTTGTTAACGCTTGTAAAAAGTAAGATGGTAGCACCTTAGTTCCTGCGCTCTCGGCTCGCTCTGGTATTTAGATCTAGTTATCCGATGTTTGGTGGTTCCTGTTCGGTTTATATTTCACCACAACTTCACCAGGTGATAATGACTTTATTCTGTGAAATTGATGTGATTTCGATCGGTTTTCGCGTTTGTTATGCTGCATTTCGCTGCATTTCATGCCTGGCTCAAGCTGTGGGGAAACCAGTCCATTACGGAGTTGAACGTCCCGCTTAACCACACATCATAATTCAGTCCAGATTATCACTACTCAGGGACATTTATTATGACTGAAGCCAACTTCCTCCTGCCCGCCGCTCTCTCCACCTGAGGTTACATGATACCTCTTCAAACCTCGTATTCTCAGCACAGCAAGGGTCACCCTGATCAAAGGTGGACACAGTCAGAAGCATCGGCGGCGGGACACGTAAAAACAAAGTTTGTCAAAGACATACGGAAAGATTGACACAAACATTGGTCTAACACTCCTCGCGGCTCTCATTCCAAGCCTGTGGAGTGCACGGCTCCACCTGAGGAGTTTGTAGGAATTTCGGTCGACACGCGACGCATGGACACAGCCTCAGCAGTTGGACATGGTAGTGGTCGATCGGTGCAACGGATCTTTTGACGCCTACGCGAACATTATTAGCGCTTGAATTGGCACATCATTCGTAAATCGGTCGAATAGTTTCTGTCTAGCGTACACACCGGATGGATGGCTGCGTGTAACGAGGATTGAAAGTATTCCCATGCACGTCTCTTCCTCTTGATCATCTGCATCTTTCTTTCCTTCCTACTCTTCCATGTTTATTTATTTTCTTCCTTCTTGTTTCTTTTTCTTCATTTTCTTCTGATCAGAGGAAACGGGTTATTCACTTAATTCCTTTATCACGCAAGGTTTTTTTTTCAAGAGCTACACACTCATGGCGGTTTTGGCCTGAGCAAATGGCCGGAAGTGCAATGAAGGCATTTCGCATCCACAGCGAAAGGATATTGATCAATATGTTCCATTAAGAGAGTCCCTGGAATGTGAATTTACAGACGGGGAATATTGTCAAAATAGGAACGAATTATTATAATCTCCATCAGCATCAGATTAATCCGTTCCTCTCTCGACGAGCTATTTAAATAATTCCCCGGTAGAGTGTCTTTCCTGTCTTTGCTCCATGCGCATCTTATTTTAAACACAAGGGAAGAAACAACCACGTCTCACTTCTATGCATGCTGCAAAAGGCAGCTGAGAAGAGTTGTGATTGTAGTTTGTATCAGCTTGGTCTCAACCAGACACTGCGCTTATATGTCTCAATGGTCATTTCGTTTTGCACTGGGGTGGTGCATGTTTTAAACAAGATTGTCGCTAGCCGCATGCACAACTCTCGCTATTCGCCTTTAATATGCATTGCGATGAAGTCCTACCATGACCTACAATGTCAAATCTGGCACATAAGTGCAGATCCGAGGCGTGGAGCTGTGGCTTAGACCTCGAAAAGAAAGTTCTGCTGGCGACATTCTTGCAGGTCTGATTCCGATGGCGACATTCTTTTCAGGTCTGATTCCGATGGCGACATTATTGCAAGTCTGATTCCGATGGCGACATTCTTGCAGGTCTGATTCTGATGGCGACATTCTTGCAGGTCTGATTCTGATGACGACATTCTTGCAGGTCTGATATGATACACGCGAGCGAGCAGTAATCAAGGCCAGTTGAAACACTCAAGGCCTAATCTCACGTGCTCGTACCAGCTCCTGGAAACAGGCTCTGTCCCCGCAGTCTGGTCAATAAGGTAGGGTTCAACAATGTATTTCCCATAGCAGTAAGCTTACTGAAGAGCCTCAAATTGCATTATAGCCAGAAGGACTCAATCTCGGGGATACAAGAGCCATCATAACCCGTTGGTCAGCTACTCAACTGAGCACAAGCAACGAACATCAGCAATACGATTAACTATCGGTAAAGAAGCAGAAGTAGCACCCGCCCGCATATCGCTGTTCGGAATTCTGCTTTTGATGTCTGTCCAAGACTTCACTAGGAACGTCCATTACGCTGGTGGTTCCCCTTGCTTTCCAACGGTAGCCTTACATCACGATATTTACGAGAAAAAATGCATTTTGAAAATAGCTTTGACCTGCCAGAAAAACTTGTTCGCTAATACGTTATAATGCAATTTTTTGAATTGTCTTGTTTCCACTGTCTTTATAAACCAACAGAATTGTTAAACATACAAACAAATATAATTTTAAATATACTGCATTAATGGGAGGTTTTATTTGCAAAGAAACGTACCCCTATCAGTAAATCAAAGCCCGCCGCTCCTCTGAGTACATAGGCCATTGCTAACATCTCGCCAGGATACACAGTCCTGGGCTGCTCTTTCTGTCTCTCCAAGTAAAATGTAATTTAGTTCCTTCACATTCTCTTCGCGTTTTTTGGGTCTACCTCTCGTTCCTCGAAGATTCCACATAGGAGCCTGTCCGTCTATGTTGGAATATGCCTTCCCAGCGTATGTCCTAGCCAGCCCCATTTGCTTAGCTTAATGTGTTGTTCCAATGGATGTTGGCCCCTTTCCCATAGGTCTTAATTCCTCACCAAATCCTGCCACTTTATATTCACTATCCTTCGTTGACATCTGTTGACTAGAGTATTTGTTGAATGGCCTTGTCCGTTCTCTATGTCTCCGCTCCATACACCAACACTGACACTGGATTGAATATTCGACGTGATTCTTGGATCTCTCTGGATTTCCATGTTTAGCATCAGGAATGTCCATATTGCCTCTTCAATTCCGATCCTTACATCTGTATCTGTACCTCCAGTATTGTACTGTCCAAACAGCTACTGTATCCACTTCCAACTGCTCTCCCTCCAATCAATCAGTTCTCTGCTAATAGTGTTGAGTTTCAGGAGCTGTGTTTTCTGCATGTCCCAGTTCGGCCGATCTTTCTTTTATGCACATCAATTGCTTTAAGTGTCAGCACGCATCTGATTTAAAGAATATACTAAATACAAGTTGTTGAGAATGTTAAAGTACCAATAACAAGTGTATCAAATGAAAACATGAACATTATAATCGATACTAAAGTTTTGATTGAAACTAGATCATTTTTTCCTTCCTAATTATCTGTACATTTTTTTAAATGCAATATTTCCTTAACTATCTCTTGTTCCATAATTTGAATATAATTATAGTTTTTGTATGTTCGCTTGAGATGCGTCAGTTTGGTAAAAGCCGTTCCCATAGCCTTTCTTTGATTGGGTAATTCCCTGATTCATGGGATTGGAGTGACGATAGTTGCCTGGAGGTATCGCTATGTGTTAGCGTGCCTGGGTGTGCGCGTCTGTGCGAGTGTAGGAGATGCCCGTCCCAGAGCACACCAGCTTGGTGTTTTTGTGTGAGTGTTCGCGTACGCGCGCATTTAAGTATGTGTATTTAAGTAAAAAGTGGCTGGCGACATAATCAGGGAACTTGTATTTGCTGACGACTGTGCTCTAATGAGCAACTCAGAACGAAACATGCAGGTTGGAATGGACCAGTTCTTTGCCGCATGCGAAAATTTCGGCCTGACCATAAATGCCAAAAAAACAGAGGTCATGTACCAACCAGCACCAGGCATGCCGTACATAAAACCAGAGACTACAGTCAGCGGGCAGACGTTGAATGCCGTAGACAAATTCACATATCTGGGCAGCACGCTGTCGAGATCTGTCAGCCTAGACGATGAGGTGGCAAGCAGAATAGCAAAGGCCAGCACAGCCTTTGGTAGAATGCGCTCGATGGTCTGGGCACGTCGTGGCATCAGCATCAAGACCAAACTCAAAGTCTACCGTGCAACCATCATTCCAACCCTACTATACGCTTGCGAAAGCTGGACTGTATACTCTGGACATGCAAGGAGGTTCAACCACTTCCACACAGGTTGCCTGAGGCGAATATTCCACATCCGATGGCAAGATCGTGTCACTGACATCGAAGTTCTCTCGAGGGCTAACATGCCCAGCATCCATGCACTGCTAGAAAAAGCACGACTAGGATGGGCCGGACACCTCGTCCATATGTCAGATGAGCGGCTCCCAAAGAAGCTTCTCTACAGCGAGCTGAGAGAAGGATGGCGCGAGAGAGGGCGCCCAAAGAAACGTTTTAAAGACGGTCTGAAGGACTCACTAAAAAGTTGCCAGATAGACATCGACACCTGGGAATGTCTTGCGCAAAACAGATATGACTGGAGAAGCGCAGTCAAATCGGGTGTAGCGGTGAAGATGACCGTGTTGTGAAAGCCAAGAACAGACGCGAGACGCGGAAATCCCGAGCAGTGGGAACACCATCCCCTTCTACAAACCTCGTGTGCCCGATATGTAGCAGATGTTTTCGTGCTCGCATTGGCCTGTTCAGCCACATGTGCACCCACACCCAACAGGGAAATCTGTGACAAGGATGATGTCGGCGGTCATCATCGACAACGATGGACAGCTATTATATTTAAGTATGGATCAAACAGTGGAGGTCGAAGAACTATGGCAACTGTTGAGACACATACCAGAGGCATAACCATGATACAAAATAAATATGAAGTTACAGAGTGAGTGGTATATGAAGTTACAGAGTGGTATATGAAGTTACAGAGTGGTATATGAAGTTACAGAGTGGTATATGAAGTTACAGAGTGGTATATGAAGTTAGAGTTGTACATGTAGCACTGACGTCGATGTGCAAACAAGCGTGAGATAAGCATGCCTGCTCTCGTACTTCCTGTTGGCTAAAGATTTGACAAATAAACACCACAGTAAACAAGGTAAACAGTTCAGGTATCTGTGGACACTATTGTCCCAATTGGAGAACCTAGACTACGCGAATGATCTGATACTTTTGTTACACAATCAGAATTAAATGTGAGATAAACTTGATAAGGTGAAAGAACAATCAGCCACATTGGGACTAATTAGCTTGAAGAAAACCAAGGTTCTTAAACTCAATACTATTAAAGAACCAATAATGTTGGAGAGGAAACTATTGTAAGACGTATACCTTTACCTAATTGGGTAGCAGCAATCGACACAGTAGTTGGTACCATAATTTGGAAGTCAAGAATAACATTACTGAAACAATATGGAGATCTAGAGAAATCAGAATTCACGCCAAAGTTTCAAGACCCGCGCCAACGTTTCAAGACCCGCGCCAAAGTTTCAAGACCCGCGCCAAAGTTTCAAGACCCGCGCCAAAGTTTCAAGACCCGCGCCAACGTTTCAAGACCCGCGCCAACGTTTCAAGACCCGCGCCAACGTTTCAAGACCCGCGCCAACGTTTCAAGACCCGCGCCAAAGTTTCAAGACCCGCGCCAAAGTTTCGAGACCCGCGCCAAAGTTTCGAGACCCGCGCCAAAGTTTCGAGATCCGCGCCAAAGTTTCGAGATCAGCGCCAAAGTTTCGAGATTCAACATCAATATCAGGCCGATGCTGCTGAATGAATCGGAAGCAAGTCTCAGACCACACAAAAGACTGTCCGTTAAGATGCCTTAGGATAATGGACAAAATGGTAGGACATGGTGAGGAATAAAGACAGAGCTAACAAACTGGAACAACAAATTAAGCGAAATAATTGGGCTGGATAGGATATACGCTTTGAGGGCATGAGGAACGGAAGTCACCAATGCTCCGGAAGTCACCAATGCTACGGAAGTCGCTACGGAAGTCACCAATGCTACGGAAGTCACCAATGCTACGGAAGTCACCAATGCTACGGAAGTCACCAATGCTACGGAAGTCACCAATGCTACGGAAGTCACCAATGCTACGGAAGTCACTACCATTATAGACCGGTTTTTATTTGGAATCATCTGTGGAAGAGAAAGGTAGGTAGGCCCAAAACTTAATAATGTGAGAAGGAACTAAGATTAAGTGATTACACCTGGAGAAAGAACAGTCCAGGATGGTGTATGCTGGGCGAGATTGTCAATGACCTATGCATCGAGGAAAACGACGGGGTTTTGAGTGATGTAAATGGATCCATGCTATATGTACGCGAATTTGTTCGTGAGCGCGTTTATGCATGCACATTGTGTAAATAAAAGCGTATGTGTGCGTCTGTGTGTGGGTGGGTGCAGACGCAATCAGCCCCCATTTTTGGGTCTTGCCTGCACCAAATAAACACAGGATATTTAAGCGAAGCTTTTAATCGACGTACAAGGAACGTTAAGTCTGAACTGATTGGATGTTCGTCTCGGGGATTGTCGCCAAGATGTCCATCAAAAATGATGGCGCATGAGGAAGCCTATGGATCAGTGGCTAGGTGAAGAAACTCATCTTGAATGTATTATGTACCTGAACCAGGAATGTTGGCTGTCGTGTGGAAAGCTGACCTATTAGAATGGGTTCTGATGAAGTGGGATTTAACTTATGCACAAAAACAGTGCAACGGACCTGAGCTTTTAGGAAAAGGCGAACTACAAGACAAATAAATAAGAAAAAAAATTATATAGAAGTGAAAAACAATCATTACAGAAACGAAGTTACGGTGATGATTTACGGAAGATCATTACAAATCAAAAAGAGCAGAGGATATGCTGAGATTGGTCGATGGAAAAATCAATACTTGCTACATACATCAGTACAGTGTACACTACTTGCTACATACATCAGTACAGTGTACAATACTTGCCACATACATCATTACAGTGTACAATACTTGCTACATACATCAGTACAGTGTGCAATACTTGCTACATACATCAGTACAGTGTGCAATACTTGCTACATACATCAGTACAGTGTACAATACTTGCTACATACATCAGTACAGTGTACAATACTTGCTACATACATCAGTACAGTGTACAATACTTGCTACATACATCAGTACAGTGTACAATACTTGCTACATACATCAGTACAGTGTGCAATACTTGCTACATATATCAGTACAGTGTACAATACTTGCTACATACATCAGTACAGTGTACAATACTTGCTACATACTTCAGTACATTGTACAATACTTGCTACATACATCAATACATTGTACAAAACTTGCTACATACATCAGTACACTGTGCACAACTTGCTACATACATCAGTACATTGTACAATATTTGCTATATACATCAGTACATTGTACAATACTTGCTACATACATACGTACAGTGTACAATACTTGCTACAAACACCAGTACAGTGTACAAAACTTGCTACATATATCAGTACAGTGTACAACACTTACATACATCAGTACAGTATAATAATTGTTAGGCATGCTAGGACTTAATGAAGGTTGGAACACGACTGGCGGCCGGACCCAATGGGCCGAAGCCCAAGGGAGGAGCCTACGGGCTAGAACCCATTGGCTAGAACCCATGGGCTAGAACACACGGGCTAGAACACACAATTGGCCTTAAGATTACATGCCACTTGTTTTGACGTTTGTCGTGCAGTGTATATGCTATGTATTTGTTTAATCTTTTAAAAAATTATAGGACTTGACCAGGTATCGAATAAGCATCGTCTGACTAGCAGATCTATATTCTAACCACTTGCTGCTTATAGATGAAACAAGATCTGGAAACAGTGGGGTCTCAAACTCATACCAGATAAATGTGATAAATGTAATGGCTAGTGGACCGCACATCAGTAAAGTCTGTTTTCTTCCTCTTAGTAACTGAGGAAGACATTAGCCCTACATTCCGCTATACATAGTTATATTGTTTATTGTTAAGATACATGTTGCTTGCCAGTTATATGACGGTTACATCTATCGTAAACAATATGTCTCAATGCATCCTACCCTAGTGATGTCAAACTCAAGTCTCATTGAGAGCATCATGTTTCATGAATCCTATCCTAGTGATTTCAAACACTCCACATCGCTATTTTGAAAGACAAGTATGCAACTTCAACTTTCACCATGTGAACATTTATGCTATATCCAGGAAACTTACTTTACCTGTCCATATCCAGTCGTCCTGACGTGTCTTGCTACTGGTTAAGTTGGACTCGGGCGAGAGAATGAGGTCGACGAACTGCGCAACCCTTTCTCACATACATTCCTCTCGCAAGTCTTTCTCTTTTCACTTTTCCAGTACGAACACAATCAAACCCTGTCAAACCCTGTCAAACCCTGTCAAACCCTGTCACGACGGGGGAGAGGACGTCCGCGGGCAAGCTAAATTACAGTAAAAAAGCTGCGTCAGTTGCGGGACTCCTGGCTGAGCAATAAAGCGGATGAGATACATGAATTTGCTGACAATCATGATCCGCCTCGCAAAGTGAACTTTCCTTGCTTTCACTGCCTGCGAGTATGCAGATTCCAAATCAGACTCGTCAGCCATCTCCGCATCTATCAACAACTCGGAATTACAGAATACTCGACTGGAAGGACTGGCTAGGTGACAAAACAGGTCATCACTCGTGATGGACCAACAACTTTATTTGTGCGATCATTCTTTTAACTCAGTTTTTGAGGACCCTATTCATCCACCATCCATCATCATTGATGTACTTATCCCCTATCGTTTTATCAGTGCACGAAAACCTGCAGCATAGACGCCATTGGTCTGTCTCAGCAACATTTGCATTTCAACCTCTTGTCATTTACGAAGTGTTCCCCGCCAAGGCGGGATCATTCAATACACTGTAGAGCAAACCTACACTGTAGAGCAAACCATGTGAACAACATATAGTTGCTACAGTATCGCTACTCGCCCGTCAACTTTCATTCGCCACATCCTCTTCTACCAGATGCTTTGGCTGAAATCAGAACAGATTGGCCGGATAGGCCTCAAAATTGTTTTTTTTTTTTTAGTTTTCTTGAGAAAATGTATCGACCTACGTAGTTAAGCATTTCCTTATGAATATCTTCTGCAGAAAGTCCTTAAAAGGGCCAAAAAACAAATACAAAAACACACAGAACGCACACCACCTCGCTGATTGTACAGTGTGGACGTCATTTTGCTTCTTAGCTGGGCATGCGCATGCAACAGCGTGTGCTACGTACAGCAATCACAACGCTGGATTTTGTTGCGACCTATCAACTTCAGTAAATAGGAACTACATTTTTCGACTATCCCATGCCCTACTTACCTCGAATAAAATTACATGCAAACTCCAAACTACGTTTGTCTTAAATCTCAGATAGTTCATCTTGTAAATTCTCCACATCTATCGTTTCGCCAACTCCTAGTGACAGTTCATATTGCAATGCCAACACAGCCAGTTCGAGTTGAACACATGTAAAGTGATTTGTTTCCCTAACTACAAAGAATATGGCTTTTGCTTAAATCTCAACAAGCAGAAAAACGGAGGGAAAATTGATAAGGAAACTAGTAAATTATGAAAATGTAAACTAGAATAAGACTAGTGAGCGCACCAAGAGCGAGCGCACCAAGAGCGAGGACAGCAAGAGCGAGGACAGCAAGAGCGAGGACAGCAAGTGCGAGGACAGCAAGAGCGAGGACAGCAAGAGCGAGGACAGCAAGTGCGAGGACAGCAAGTGCGAGGACAGCAAGAGCGAGGACAGCAAGAGCGAGGACAGCAAGAGCGAGGACAGCAAGAGCGAGGACAGCAAGAGCGAGGACAGCAAGAGCGAGGACAGCAAGAGCGAGGACAGCAAGAGCGAGGACAGCAAGTGCGAGGACAGCAAGAACAAAAGCAAGTAGAGCAAGTAAAGTAAGAATAAGTGCAATCGCAAAAATTAGAGCAAAAGCAAGAAGAACTTAAAGAGCAAAAACAAAAATGACCAGAACAAAAATGGCGGGAACAAAAATGGCGGGAACAAAAATGGCCGGAACAAAAATGGCCGGAACAAAAATGGCCGGAACAAAAATGGCCGGAACAAAAATGGCCGGAACAAAAATGGCCGGAAACAAAAAGGGCGGAAACAAAAAGGGCGGAAACAAAAAGGGCGGAAACAATAGCGGGCGGAAACAATAGCGGGCGGAAACAATAAGGGCGGGAACAATAAGGGCGGGAACAAAAAGGGCGGGAACAAAAAGAGCACGAGCAAGAACTACAGACAGCAGAGCAAAAACCAAATACAAGAACAAGAACCATAACGAGAACCAAAAATCGAACCTAAAAAAACGACCAAAAGGCCGAGACCAGGAAAGACCGAGACCAAAAAAGGCCGAGACCAGACAAATGCCGAGACCAGACAAATGCCGAGACCAGACAGATGCCGAGACCAGACAGATGCCGAGACCAGACAAATGCCGAGACCAGACAAATGCCGAGACCAGACAAATGCCGAGACCAGACAAATGCCGAGACCAGACAAATGCCGAGACCAGACAAATGCCGAGACCAGACAAATGCCGAGACCAGACAAAGGCCGATACCAGACAAAGACCGAGAGAAGACAAAGGCCGAGAGAAGACAAAGGCCGATATAAGACAAAGGCCGATATAAGACAAAGACCGATATAAGACAAAGACCGATAAAAGACAAAGACCGATATAAGACAAAGACCGAGAAGACAAAGACCGAGAAGACAAAGACCGAGAAGAGAAAGACCGAGAAGACAGGACCAAAACGATAACCAAGAAGAGCAAGAACAACATGAAGAGCGACAACATGAAGAGCAACAACAACACGAAGAGCGACGACAAACACGAAGAGCGACAACAACACGAAGAGCGACAACAACACGAAGAGCGAGACCAACACGAAGAGCAAGAACAACACGAAGAGCGACAACAACACGAAGAGCGACAACAACACGAAGAGCGAGAACAACGTGAAGAGCGAGAACAACATGAAGAGCGAGAACAACACGAAGAGCGAGAACAACAAGAAGAGCGAGAACAACGCGAAGAGCGAGAACAACACGAAGAGCAAGAACAACAAGAGCAAGAATCACAATAACAACAAGAACAGCAAGAGCAAGAACATCATGAACAGCACGAACAACCGTCAAAACTACCGCCAGAACAAGAATAATAAGAACATAGAGCAATAGGGACATAGAGCAATAGGGACATAGAGCAATAGTAACAGAGCAATAGTAACATAGAGCAATAGTAACAGAGCAATAGTAACAGAGCAATAGTAACATAGAGCAATAGTAACATAGAGCAATAGTAACATAGAGCAATAGTAACAGAGAGCAATAGTAACAGAGCAATAGTAACAGAGCAATAGTAACAGAGCAATAGTAACAAAGAGCAATAGTAACAAAGAGCAATAGTAACAAAGAGCAATAGTAACAAAGAGCAATAGTAACAAAGAGCAACAGTAACAAAGAGCAACAGTAACAAAGAGCAACAGTAACAAAGAGCAACAGTAACAAAGAGCAACAGTAACAAAGAGGAACAAAGGACAATAGGAACAAAGGACAATAGGAACAAAGGACAATAGGAACAAAGGACAATAGGAACAAAGGACAATAGGAACAAAGGACAATAGGAACAAAGGACAATAGGAACAAAGGACAATAGGAACAAAGGACAATAGGAACACGGACAATAAGAGCTAGCAAATAAGAGCAAGAACAATAAAAACAAGAAGAACCAGAACAAGAAAAACAACGCAAACAACAAGAACGTGAACAAGAACAAGAAGAAAAAGAACAAGAAGAACAAAAAGAAGAAGAACAAGAAGAAGAACAAGAAGAAGAACAAGAAGAAGAACAAGAAGAAGAACAAGAAGAAGAACAAGAAGAAGAACAAGAAGAAGAAGAAGAACAAGAACAAGAAGAAGAATAAGAAGACAGGTTTGACGCACATTGCAGTTATTTCTAAGATTGTCCAAGTTGTTTCCACTTCTCCTGTTCTGTGTGGTAATAAAAGAAAACCACTAAGTCTTGGAGATTATCAGGGAGGTAAGAATAGATCTCTGACACTCTTCAGTTGCACAAGCTAATCATAACTGCGATGAGATTCGGATGAGATTGAGATCGTATTGGTGTCGGGGTTGAAGTTGTCTGCCGGGCTTAAGGGTACCTGGAAGATGACAGCATCACAGGAAATAGGAAGTAATCTGGCCTGCAGATTGATTGGTTGTAGCTGGAGAGACTTGCAATCTCGACACTAGATGAGAAGGATGATGAAAATGTTAAATGAAAGAATGGTAGCGTCATAGCAGACAGTGCTGTCGGAGATGAAGTTTTAGAGACGACATTGTACTAGGATTATGTTTTGTATGAGGTTAGGTGTTCAATTTCCTGTCTTTATATCTCGTCTTCACTAGCAGTTAGGAACTAATTTTCAGCGGCAGAGATTAAAGCAAAGAGAAGCAGAGATGTAAACAAGAGAGTAAGGATAGAGACACAGCCACAATAGAGACCGCGCCAGAGGCGAGCACCGTGCCAGAGGCCGTGAAGGCATAGGCATGCAGTAAGAGACAAATAGAGAGCGATAGACAGTGACACAGCGTGACAGACAGAAACAGGAACATGTTTATATTCATGTATACCATAAACTGTCAACAATAAAGTGTTACTTCAAGGTACTAAGACAATGCTTGTATAAGGTGGGGTAGCCAATTTGCCTACTCGCTGTTCTTCCTTCTGTAACCGTAGATCAAGTATCTACAAAACATTATCTTAACATCGAGGTCGACTAGAGCGTATAAATGTTACATGTAAGAACAAAGGGAAGTAACTACCATTTGAGTAGGACGCTAACGTACCGTATTTGTTCAGATGTTTACGCTAGGCGTTATTGTAAACAGTATCGTGTGCCGGGACTTGGCAGACAGACGAGCAGACTAACTACTTGAGAAGATAAATATATTAGCAATAAGGGGAGAGACTGACATTAGAACGGGAGGCATAGTAGGAAACAATTCAACAAAATACATTTATATGGATGGATGAGTGTTAAATAGATGAAAAGGCTATCTAGGGACTGATCGTGATACAGACAGGCTGATCCAGAGACCGATCGTAATCCAGACAGGCTGATCCAGACAGGCTGATCCAGACAGGCTGATCCAGACACAGATCGAGACAGACAGGCTGATCCAGACACAGATCGAGACAGACAGGCTGATCCAGACACAGATCGAGACAGACAGGCTGATCCAGACACAGATCGAGACAGACAGGCTGATCCAGACACAGATCGAGACAGACAGGCTGATCCAGACACAGATCGAGACAGACAGGCTGATCCAGACACAGATCGAGACAGACAGGCTGATCCAGACACAGATCGAGACAGACAGGCTGATCCAGACACAGATCGAGACAGACAGGCTGATCCAGACAGACAGGCTGATCCAGGGTTCATTCCCCAATTGAGGCCGCAACGGCATCCCTGGTCGACTCAGCCTTAAATGGGTACCGTTTCAGTCGGGGAAGTAAAGACGACGAGGGAGCGGAGATGCCCACCGCCTTCATATAGTAATATAGCCGAGCTTTTGAAATGTGAGATCGCTAACAGCTCACACCATTACGGCAGTAATGCTATAGGTTACATTACTTTTTGTTTATGAGATTGATGAAAATTTGACTTAATTTACTTTATTTCTCGCTATGGTAGTCGACTTTTAAAATTTGTAACTTTTTTGTCAACAAATAAGATTTTCTTGTGTGTAGAGATAATTGAATAACGAAAATGTGGGTGTTATTGTTTTTGTTGCGTGTTTGTTAGTTTCTGAGATACAAAAAGATGAAGTTGAAAATTTATGAAAATCTCGGAAAAAATTTGGACTCGACCACTAGGCCTAGTCGCTCCGGTAGAAAACCATGTAAACCACAACAACGTATCGATACCGTGTTTACAATATTGACAACTGTTAGTTTCCAATTTAAACGTAGTTCTTTCGTATAAATAAACAAAAACAAATCTACTCGATAAAGATCGTTCCCAACAGCCTACTTCACCTTTCGTAAAAAGTCGGCTTGCTCCAAACGGCGTATACAAAATTAAAACTGTTCAAAATCCATTTGTAATCTAACATATGATACTTTAACCAGCAAAATGCCGTGTATATATGGTGACGCATTCAGCATAAAAAAATGGCTGTCGGGAGTGGCTCAGTTCAACAATTTTTTTTTTCCGCACAACGTTTTTGAAGTCGAGTTGGTCCACTAGGGTGTTTCAAGGGCGTGCTAAAGGATATATATATATATATATATATATATATATATATATATATATATATATATATATATATATTTATATATATATATATATATTTATATATATATATATATATATTTATATATATATATATATATATTTATATATATATATATTTATGGCATTACACAAAAATACATTGATATATATATACACATACAGACATGCCTGAAAAGGCGCATTCAAGAACTCCCATTGTATTTAGCGAGGTCCTCCGTGTGGTGTCAGCCAAGGGAAATGTGCGATTAGAAGATCTTCGTGTGGGGCCATCCCATGATAGACGTGCGATCATTATGTCCAGAGCAGAAAGTGTTCCAGCAGCAGACCACGTTTACCGTCATACAATAAAACTCGGCACTTGCATCAGCCTCAGTAATGTGGGCTCCCAAAGTTAGAAGGATGAAACATGAAACAATTTCTTTTCGTTCTTCGCGTTTTTATTGTCAAGTGAAATGTTCTCTAGATAAAGCTTGCTGTGATGGAGAGTTCCAGGACGCTGTTGCCTATGTGGGCCAAGACGCTGTTGCCTAATGTGGGCCAGGACGCTGTTGCCTAATGTGGGCCAGGACGCTGTTGCCTAATGTGGGCCAGCACGCTGTTGCAGAATCACAAGTCGTATAAAATATATTTGGCTGTCTCTGCTGCTTGTCCGGACGTGTACACGGATAAAGAGACCAATTCTAAGTGGCTTTCAAATACGTTCTCAAGCGGAACATGTTCGCTGATCAATTCAACCAGGAGAGTGTCCATATCACACATGTTAATGTCAAACCCTTGAACAACATGGGCAATTATAGACAAAAGGCCGGACGGTGGATGTATGAAAAAAACATCTAAAATTTAAAAAAACGTTCATACGTACGCATAATGATTTGTAGGTCAGCATACACATGTGCAAAAGGGCAGATAGATTAAACATATAGACAATTACAAAGACGCACAATCCGGAAAGAATCCGGCAGGTAGATACACAAAAATACAAGAGGAAAGACTAAGAGAGACAGACTATTGAGAGACAGACTATTGAGAGACAGACTATTGAGAGACAGTAAGACATACAGATGCGTGTGTAATGACAGACAGTCAAGACGGCTACGTCAATACAGACAAGCAAATCAGAAAGGGATAGTTAGCGAGACACACCCGCAGAAGGACAGACTACGATAGACAAGACGGACATAGATACTCACCTCGTACGTCATCTGAGTCGTCATCGCTGCAAATCTCTGCCGACTCCTCTTTACCGTTGATCACGAAATAAATCACTTTCGTCGCCATGATGCCGATATCTTGAATTGATGTCAATGCCGGAAGTTGTACTTGAACATAAATCCAGTGTAGATCGATCTGGTTAAACGTATCGGGTTTTGTCCTCTAGAGATAAGCTGCTCATCTTCCTCCAACGTATCAGTGAGCAGTGTCCTCACAGGTAGACAAACCGATTATCGACAACAATCGAGTAGACAAACAAATGTGAAACGCTCGAGAAAAGTATGTTTTACTAATATTCTGAGTAGCAGTGATTTCATGTCATACTTCTAAAGATCGTGATTTCGTGCAGGCATTGTCTGTCAAGCTTGTGAAGGCCTAGAATTAGTTTCTCGTTAATCTGTAATACTTGTAACGAACAAAACTATTCATTTCAATGATTTGTGAACATGTTTTCCTCTTCAATTAAATCAAGTTAGTAAAACAAAAATATATGGGATTACATACCCTTCCAATTCGCTTGATCATAATAAAGAAATATGGGAAACATCACTTTAAACAGGTCAAATAATTTGGAAAAAATTCAGATTCTAATTTCAACCATATTTGGACGTAGTATCGAAGTTAATTCAGTTACATTAAGTTACATCCCTTACATTAATGTATGTAACTAACCTGCTATGCCCACCCATTAACATGGTTAAAGAAATAAACATAGCACTTAGAAGATTTATCTTTCGGAACACCTTACATATAATTCAATATACAACTTTAATGCAGGAAAAAAAACAGGGGAGGGATCGCACTACAAGACATAAAATACAATCATTAAAAAAAAATGTTTACAGGAAATAATTAAACATCCAAATGAATACCCCAATATCCCATTATTACTTGGGGTTAAGAATAATTAAATTATGTAAACTAAATAACTCCATTCCGCATTGTTTTAAATATTTCCTACCTTTTATAAACTACGCCTGAAATACATTAACGGAAACGAAACATTACTTTCTCAAAAACCAGACACTATTTATAAAAAAACTAATATTATCATAAGAACCCACTTAAAGATAGAATTAAACGCGGTTACTGCTATTCCAGAAAAAATTGCACACATATTTTCACTAGCTTGCACAAACTAAAAATATCAACCCACATTAAAGAAATCACCAACAGATTAATTGATGGAATCATACCAATACGTAGACAGATAACAACTGTGGTAGGGCTTAGAACACCAAAATGCCAACTATGCAAAACAAACTCACAAGAGACAGAAACTCATTTTTTTGTGTCTGTAAAGTAATTGCAAACAATTTGTAAAATTAAACGAATTATAAGTAAATACACAAAAATAAGGGTAGACATGTTTAGAGCGATAATGAGACATACACTTGAATGGACAGAAACAGACATTCAAAACAAATTATGAATGATTTTAGCAGAATTTAGACACCTGGTATGGGCATGCCACTGATACACCTGGCACACTGGCACACCTGGCACACCTGGCACACTGGCACATCTTCAACCCAGGAAGCTTCCTCGTGCTTTTTGAAAGAAAAAGTGCATTTTTTGCCCAGATGTTTCACGACCTGTGAAGCTTCTGAGTAAACAATACACTCACCGCCTGAGATTTTTGTCTGTTTGTTTGTTTGCTTGTTTGTTAGATAGTAGATGCGAGCCAACCTGTGTATGCAGATCCGTATGTGTATATACTGATGAGAACATGTATATATATATATATATATATATATATATATATATATATATATATATTAATATATATATATATATATGTATATATTTATATATATATATATTTATATATATATATATATATATATATATATATATGTATGTTCGTATGTGTAAGTATGCGAATGTATTTACATAACTATACATGTGTGTATGTGTGCGTGTGTGTGTGTGTGTGTGTGTATGTGTGTGTGTGCGCGCGAGCGCTCGCATGCCTGCGTGCGTGTGTGTAATATAAATGTTATTAATTCCTGTATTTTGTCTTAAAATCGGATAACATTGCCAAATTGTTATAAAATTGTAACGTTTAATGTGGATACTTTTAGTATATGTGGGGGTGTGTGTGTGTGTGTGTGTGCTTACACCTATGGGTGTATAGATGTAGGTATTGATATAATGATGTATGCATGTGTAAGCATGCTGGTGGAAATACTTATCTGTGTATATGTATGCGTGTGTGAGTGAATAGATGAAATAATCATTTCTTCTCAATTTGTTTTGAAATGTTTTTTTTTTGGGGGGGGGGGGGCGAGGGGTCTAATGGTGACCTTGAGACTATAAACATGCCATTGGATATGTCTGTGTCAACGATCTAACACATTAAGGATACGATGTACTGATAAGTGTAACTGTGTGCAGCTGTGTGTAGCTGTGTGTAACTGTGTGTAGCTGTGTGTAGCTATGTGTAGCTGTGTGTAGCTGTATGCAGCTATGTGTAACTGTGTGCAGCTCTGTGTAACTGTGTGCAGCTGTGTGTAGCTGTGTGTAGCTGTGTGCAGCTGTGTGTAACTGTGTGTAACTGTGTGCAGTTCTGTGTAACTGTGTGCAGTTCTGTGTAACTGTGTGTAGCTGTGTGTAACTGTGTGCAGCTATGTTGAACTGTGTCCAGCTCTGTGTAACTGTGTGCAGCTGTGTGTAGCTCTGTGTAACTGTGTATAGCTGTGTGTAACTGTGTGTAGCTGTGTGTAACTGTGTGTAGCTTTGTGTAGCTGTGTGTAACAGTGTGCAGCTCTGTGTAACTGTGTGTAGCTGTGTGTAACTGTGTGCATCTCTGTGTAACTGTGTGTTGCTGTGTGTAAATGTGTGCAGCTCTGTGTAACTGTGTGCAGCTGTGTGTAGCTGTGTGTAACTGTGTGCATCTCTGTGTAACTGTGTGCAGCTGTGTGTAACTGTGTACAGCTCTGTGTAACTGTGTGTAGCTGTGTGTAGCTGTGTGGAACTGGTAACTGTGGTAACTATATATAACTGTGGTAATTGTTGTAACTGTGAAACTGGTAACTGTGGTAGCAGTGGTAACTGTATGTAACTGTGGTAACTGTATGTAACTGTGGTAACTGTGGTGACGGTGTGTAGTTGTGACTACTAAGTGTAAACATAGTTCTTCTTTCAAACGGCGAAGATAGTAGACCCTATTACATGACTCTTCATTGTATATTCTTAAAGGTCTTCTGAATTAGACCAGTAAACTTATGTGGCACACCATAGTTTCTGACCAGTTATTATAACTATCTTTCCTGTTTGTTATAACCAACGAGACTAATATGTATTAATGAATTCCATTACACACTCTGTCAACTATCGCTCGCAGTACAGGACTGATTTTGTCGAAATCCAGCTTTTTCTGCCTCAATTTGGTGTCTATGGCCTCTTTAATTCCTTCTAGTATGACGATCACTATCCTTCCAGGCCCTGATGATAGAATTGTCTCTATAATTACCACACAGCTGCAGGTCAGACGTATTTGGCAATTTAATCACATAACTTTCTCTCCAGCGTGTTGGGATTTCCAAATCTTCCCAAGCAAACTGTGAAAATATTCGGTGGGGAAGTGTTGAGGTCTGTCTCAATTTCCTTACCATTTGGGACAGTAACTGTTGTCATATTTTAGCTGCATTATTGCTTCCCTTACCATTCAGCCAGTAACGCTTATCATCTTCCAGCTGGGTTATTGCTTCTCTTACCATTCAGCCAGTAACGCTTATCATCTTCCAGCTGGGTTATTGCATCCCGACCAATTGGCCCATCAACTTGTGTTATCTTTTAGCTGCGTTATTGCTTCCCTTACCAATTGGGCCAGTAACTGTTGTCATCTTCCAGCTGGGTTATTGTTTCCCCTCTGCCTTGACCTGATTTCCTCAAATGCATCTGCAGGCTGGCTATATATGTGGTATATCTTGTGGGAGTAATTTGCCGGTATCTATGTGTATGACAAGGACACGAATAGCACCACTGCCCCACAGAGAGCATGTCGTAGGAGGGGATAACTGTGTGACATGGCATAACACCGGCCATGGTTAGGTGATTTGTTAAGAGCAGCATAGATGGCGCCTAATAGGCTGCTGGTCTACTTTGCTCTAGTGTTTGAGTCTATTAAGATGGACTCTCACATCAGTTAACCACCCTCCATAGTGGAGTAATAAGCTGCTCGAGCCTAGCCCGCTAAGCAGGAAATCCCCTTCCTGGTTACATCCAGTTCACATCAGAGATAGGACCTACACATGGGCTTATGCCACTCTAGAAGTACAGGTCGACTAAGACTCCGACTAAGACTTGGGGAAGCTGTCTTATTTAGAAAGTCTTCGAAATATGTATCCAGTCTCTGCACTTATTCATTTGCGGCTGTTAATATTTGACCATCTTTATTTTGAATGCAGCCATTTTGTTGGCTATATTTACCTATTTCCTCGTGCATGTCTTTCATATTTCCGTTTGCAGTCGCCTCTTGTGCGGCACTTGTCAACTCATCAATATATTTAATCTTGTCCTTCACGATACCGTCATCTTTGTCTAAATTACTCCCAGGATATGTAAATGACTCCACATTTTACAGGAGTGTTTCCCAAGACAATCTGATTGTCGCTAGCTGCACGTATTCTCATAATCTTTGTTTTTTTTCTCTGCACATTCTAAGCTCTAATTTATGTCACCTTTCATCAAGCACACTAATTTGAGTTTATATTTAATTGAAGCTATGGGACAGAAGCGCCAAGACATCAACAAAGTCCTGATCATCAAGTTGATTGATCTATTTCCATTGAATTCAATTGTTGTTAGTTGATGTTGTCTTCGTCATCAAGTCAAAAGCAAACAGAAAGAGAAACGGTGATAAGAGAGATTCTTGTCTCACACCAGATACTCTTGGAAAGCCGACCTTCATGCATCGTCATACATGTCAAATGTTCATATGTTTCCTTAATTATGTCAGTGAACTTCAGGTCGACTTCACAATGCATGAGCAGCTTCAAACGTAATTTTCTGCCTAAGTTGTCAATGACATTTTGACAGTCGAGGAATCCGATATAAAGAGGAGAGCTCCATTGCATACATTATTCTATTATTATTCTAAGTATAACTACCTGGTCTGCGAAGGGCCTATTTAGTCGACAGACATGGTATTATGCTGTTTTTGGCTGTTTAGTTAGCATAATTCCATAACACATGTTTTTATTCGCAAAAAGGTGCTTTCAACACATGGAGATCTGTAATTTGCTTATCATTTAGAGGTCTAAAGATGTCTATAGAGGCAGAACAATCGAAAGACACATATTTAAAATATTTGGACAATAAAACCATAGCTCATAAAGTAAATATAGCAGGAAAAATTTACTTTGAAATAATACTTGCTTGAAAGATCAAGACGGATAGCAAGAGCTTCTTTTCTTATGTTAAAGATAAGCATAGAATGAAAGACAAAGTAGGCCCTCTGAAAGATAATACAGAAAATTAATAAGGAAAAATATAGATACTGTTAATCTACTCAATCAGTACTTTTGGCACATTCTGCTCAAAAGAAGACTATTCAAAGATCCCAGAGGCCAACGTCAAGATGGTATTTATGTAAAATTGCAATTTGAAATTATATATATCTTATATTCTCAATCCTTTACGAAAAAGATTTTTCCAGGAGATTGGAAAGATGCAGGAGGGAACCTCTTGTTCAAAAACTGGCAAAATCAGTTCCAGAAAATTATCGATCAACATAGTCTGTACAATTTTAGAGTGAAAACATTGTACGGTAATGCATTTAGACAAATTTATTATATTCAGAAATAGTCAGCATGGGTTTACACGGGGGTCATCCTGGTTAACAAATCTATTAGCATTTATGAAAGATGAAATACAAATGATAGGTAGAGGAGAGCCAGCGAATACTATTTATCTAGATTTTCCAAAGGCACTTGATAGAGTACCTCATAAATGATTATTTAGGAAGTGTAAATCACATGCAATAGGTATCAAAGTTGCCAAATGGATATGCAAATGGGTAAACGAAAGAAGGCAGAGAGTGGGCATACACAAGAAGTGCCCCTGAGTGATGTGAGGTAAACAGGAGAGTGCCCCAGGGCTCGGTTTTGGGACCAATATTGTTCTAGAGATATACATATATATATATATATATATATATATATATATATATATATATATATATATATATATATATATATATATATATATATAAACGATTTCGTCAATGACATCGAATCCTTGATTGCAAAAATACGGATGACACAAACTATTCAGAAGTGTCTCATCTAAAGCAGAGGTAAATATTGAGGTCGGATTTAGATATCACTCAAGAATGGTAGAGCTGGCTGAAGAAAGTTTAATGTAGATAAATGTATAGTCATCCGCATGGGAAGATCCAATATGTACTATAATTAGATGACAGTAGAGAACAATATTAGAATGATAGAAAAGGAAAGGGACTTAGGGATTGAAATAGATCATATGGGTAAGGTAAGTGAGGTAAGTTCGGGTGGCAGTAAAAAAGACAATGGCAATGTTATGTATGATTAAAATACATTTTAGCATAGGATCATAGAAGGGAAAGTCAAACTCTAAAAATCATTAGCTTGACCTAGATTAGAATATTGTGTACAGGCGCGGAGTCCTTATCGTAGAGGAGATATAAACATTCTGAAAGTGATACAAAGCAGAGTGACAAAACTGATAGTGGGATTCTGCAATTATAGTGATAAGGAAAAACCGACCCAGATTGTATAGAAAAAAGAAGAACTCAAGGCTATAGTTGTTTGAGAATGTCCACAATGAACGTTGAGTGGCAGGTTGCAGTAGCTTTTCTCACTTCCCGAGCGTGCTGATGAAGGTGGACTGGGTCCTCCAGGCGGTTGTACTTTGCTTGGCTTCATTTGCGTGTTACTCAGTACTATGGGGATCACGGCTATTCCTTACCTGTCATGAAAACGTCCCGTTTCCAGGGAGAGCTACTAGGAAGCCGAGGTGAGAGTCTTGGCCAGTATGTTTTGCCTGTCTCTGACCAATATGTGTGTTCAGTATATCTTGCCTGACCAGACGTTAGTCTTCCTCCCCAGAAATCAAGGTAATTTCATACAGGTTTATAAGATAATCATCGAAAAGGATATATTAGACTATAAAAAATTATTCAAAATACAGCCGGCTACAATAAAAAAAATGGCACAGCCCCAAATTAATTAAAGAAAGGTCCAGATTAAATGTTAAGAAATATTTTCTTAGTCAGAGTGATGCATGCTTGAATTGCTTTGCCACAGGAAATAGTGGGCGCAGGGTCAGTTAATTCATTCAAAAATAGATTGGATGCATATAGTTATTTTAGATTAAGTGGAGTAGAAGAAATTGATTGTATATAGACTCTGCAGAGTCTTCTAAACCAGTGTAGATCAGCTAAGTTAAGTTCCACAGTTTGAATAGAAAATACCTAATCTCTCACTTCTTCTGTATGGTATGTATGTTTTATGGGTGCTTATAATATACAGTACCTTGTTCCTGTTGCTGTTGCTAAAATCTTTTTTTTCTCACAAAATTCATTTAATATTTGAGAAGAAAACTATTGATGGAATCAACTTTAACTTAGTATAACATAATGCAAAGCTTACATTCACTACAAGAAACTCATCTTGTGTGTTGGTTTCTTTTCTCCTGGTTATAGAGAAGGTCCGTTAAGGGCCACAAAGAGAAGTATCCACTTGTTCAGTTGTGTCTTTAAGTCTGAACGTCAATTACTGCTCCAAATCATCTCAAATACAGAACCCCATCCATTTGCTAGTTAGGATTGGTTAAATGAGAAGAAAGAACTTCTGACATAATCCAGTAAGATGTTTCTCTGTCCGTCGCTATAACATTGGTTCTCAGATCTGTGAATTGGGTAAGTAAAAAATATTATTAAAGATACAATCATCTTGATGTAGACTAGTAATAATAATATTGTTCGCGTAGGCGTCAAAGGCCCGTTGCGTTGATCATCCACTACCATGTCCAACTGCTGAGGCTGTGTTCATGCGTAGTGTGTCGACCTATATCCCTACAGACTCCACAGGTGGAGCTTAGTACTCCGCAGCATTGGAATGAGGACCGCTAGGAGTGTTTTTCCGTGTCTCACCGCGGAGGTTTCTGATTGTGTCCACCTCTTGATCAGCGCTCGAAAGCACATCAATTCTACAGAATAAAGTCCCTAGAGTAAGCAGAGAGGTAGCAATGATTGTAAAGTCAAGCTATGTGTATCTATTTTTTCTCAATGTTTGCAAAATACATGTCCTTACTATAGTTGGCAATACTTTGTGTACCATTTACATACATCATACATTGCGTTGCTTTGCTGCGATTGAGAGTCGGAGAAAGTTAAATAAATATATACTAATAATTGTAATTACAATAATATATAATAGATTAGATTAGATAATTGGACAGACATATAAACAGATAGTACGAGAGAGGAAGTACATTCCGCCCAGGATGACAATTAGGAGAGTTGGTGCTTTTGAGACAGTTAACAAGGTGATTTTTGACATATGATCCTACAGTTCATACAATTAATTTGTCCATGTCGGTTCATACAATTAATGTGTCCATGTCTTTTTGACATATGATCTCACAGTTCATACAATGAATGTGTCCATGTCTTTTTGACATATGATCTCATAGTTCATACAATGAATGTGTCCATATCTTTTTGACATATGATCTTACAGTTCATACAATTAATTTGTCCATGTCTTTTTGACATATGATCTCACAGTTCATACAATGAATGTGTCCATATTTTTTTGACATATGATCCTACAGTTCATTCAAATTAATGTGTCCATGTCTTTTAACGTGCTTTTCAAAAGTAGAAGCTTTTATTCCTTTCTTCTTATTGTGAAGATGGGATGGGGGTAGGGAGAGGGTGTCAACCGAAGTAAACTCTACAGATGCCAACATTTGTGGTCACGTCTGTGATTCGGTTGACTTAAAATGTATTTACATGTTCTCATTCCTCACAGCTGTTCTGTTAAAATTAGACGTCCATACATTCCGGTCAGACCCACAAGTGCCCATTCTCAAGTTGTTGTTCGTCCTTCACGGATGATGAATACCTTTTCTCTTTTATTTCAACCATTCCTTTCAGTTGAGTATTCTGTGTGTTGGGGTTGTGAATGGGTGCAAGGCTGGCTGACCAGTCAGTATGGGATCTGCATACACGCCGGCAGTGAGAGCAGGGTATGTTGTCTTCACAAGACTGTGATATTTAACTGTCTTTTCTAGTCTGTCTCAGTTGTTCTGCTGCAGTCTTTGTAGAAGCCTCGCATGACACTGCTCCTCTACGGAGAGCTTTGCGCCAAGTTGTACGGTCTTGCGCAACATCTTCCCATCTTTCGACATTTATGCTGAACGTCTTTAGAGAAATTGTAAGTCTCAATAAACAAATGGTACCGGGTGTTAACATTGATGGTTGACACAATTATTTTATTATTTACACTCCTGGTGTGTCATCCAACGCGCCCTTCCCTGTTGGACCGACGTCCGATTTCAAAATTATGCAATCCTGGGCTTGCCGATTCCTCAATTGCAGTGCCACTATCTACCAGCAGTCATTGATCGACCCTAGAATTTAACACCTATACCTATCTGAAATTCCCACTATATCTACTTTTGAGGCACAGATATCAGCTTATCTCTGACTTGAACAACATAATTATCAGGGATGTAGATCCTCTTACACCACATATGCCGAAACGCTTATATGTCCCCTATACACGTAGGCCCCATATATCCATTCTGTACTTTCAGAAGCTATGAGTGAGAGTCTAATAAGATGACATCCCTTGTTAAGGCGGTCTCCGACAGTGTCCCTCTATCTACATCCTACGCACCCGCCATTTAAGCTATCCAGACTAGTAAGTCAACTCTTTCATTGACTAAACGTCAGCATGGAACTATTGAAACGTCAGTTCTTTCATTGAGGTAAACCCGAGCGTCGAAACCAAGGGGACCAAAACGTGAGCACTCTCATTGACGTAAACCCGAGCATGCAAACTACCGTTACCAAATCGTGAGCGCTTTCATTGATGTAAACACGAACAGGAAAGTTACCAAAACTAAAACGTCAAATTATTCAAAGCATATCGTAAAAACCAGCGTGAAAACAAAATAAACCAGACCGGACGTGGGTCATTTCATTGATGCAAACCCCATAACGGCAGCTATCGAGACCAAGACGTCAGCTCTGTCATTGTCAATCATAAAAACCCAGCATGGAAGCTATAGCAGTCAGGCCGGACGTTAAGCCTTTCATTACGATAAACCCCACCATAAACTGCAACTGCTGCAGAGGCCAGTATGTCCACTCTTTCATTACCGTGAACCCCAGCATGGAAGCTGTAGAGGCCAGGACGTCCACTCTGTCATTACCGTGAACCCCAGCATGGAAGCTGTAGAGGCCAGGACGTCCACTCTGTCATTACCGTGAACCCCAGCATGGAAGCTGTAGAGACCAGGACGTCCACTCTTTCATTACCGTGAACCCCAGCATGGAAGATTTAGAGACCAGGACGTCCACTCTTTCATTACCGTGAACTCCAGCATGGAAGATGTAGAGACCAGGACGTCTACTCTGTCATTACCGTGAACCCCAGCATGGAAGATGTAGAGACCAGGACGTCCACTCTTTCATTACCGTGAACCACAGCATGGAAGATGTAGAGACCAGGACGTCCACTCTTTCATTACCGTGAACCCCAGCATGGAAGCTGTAGAGGCCAGGACGTCCACTCTGTCATTACCGTGAACCCCAGCATGGAAGCTGTAGAGACCAGGACGTCCACTCTTTCATTACCGTGAACCCCAGCATGGAAGATGTAGAGACCAGGACGTCTACTCTGTCATTACCGTGAACCCCAGCATGGAAGATGTAGAGACCAGGACGTCCACTCTTTCATTACCGTGAACCACGGCATGGAAGATGTAGAGACCAGGACGTCCACTCTTTCATTACCGTGAACCCCAGCATGGAAGATGTAGAGACCAGGACGTCCACTCTTTCATTACCGTGAACCCCAGCATGGAAGATTTAGAGACCAGGACGTCCACTCTTTCATTACCGTGAACCCCAGCATGGAAGATGTAGAGACCAGGACGTCTATTCTGTCATTACCGTGAACCCCAGCATGGAAGATGTAGAGACCAGGACGTCCACTCTTTCATTACCGTGAACCACAGCATGGAAGATGTAGAGACCAGGACGTCCACTCTTTCATTACCGTGAACCCCAGCATGGAAGATGTAGAGCCCAGGACGTCCACTCTTTCATTACCGTGAACCCCAGCATGGAAGATGTAGCGACCAGGACGTCCCCTCTTTCATTACCGTGAACCCCAGCATAGAAGATGTAGAGGCTATAACGTCTACTCTTTCATTGTCGTGAACCCCAGCATGGAAGCTGTAGAGGCCAGGACGTCTACTCTTTCATTACCGTAACTCCAGCATGAAAGCTGTAAATGTCAGTACGTCAACTTTCATTAACGTAAACCCCAACATGAAAGCTGTATTGATCTTGGCATCCACTCTTTCATTACGATAAACCACATAATGCCCAGAACAGTAGTGCTATGTATATGAGTTTCCTGTGACAGTGGCCCTGTTCTTAACCCGGAGTCAGCAATAAGTAAGAAAATCAAGAGTTATCGATCATGTACAGAGAGATATCCAAGAGGAGTGGCCTCTCCTGTTCTTTGATCGTTCACAGCACACGAATTGCCGTGATTCAATACAATATTTAAACAACTGTCATGAACGCAGTTATTGCTGATATATGTGCCCTAACTGAACGTGCATCTCTAATCTAGATCAGATACAAAATAGCGACATGAATAGCAGAGACTAGTATTGTGAAACTTGAAAAATGTACGAGTATATACCAAACAATAGACATGAAAATATAAACGTTGAACACCAACAACAGACATGAAAATATAGACGTTGACACCAACAACAGACATGAAAATATAAACGTTGACACCAACAACAGACATGAAAATATAGACGTTGACACCAACAACAGACATGAAAATATAGACGTTGACACAAACAACAGACATGAAAATATAGACATTGACACCAACAACAGACATGAAAATATAGACGTTGAACAATAGACTGGAATGTCTTCTACCTTATTTTTCCGAATATAGTGCGGTATCGAATCTAATACGAACCAATCTGTTAATGAGATTAATGTGATACAATTATATCGAACACAATACCATTCAACATGTCAAGGCCACATCTGTATGTGATAGTTTGTAGTCTCGATCGACACTTTTAGTTACATGTAATCGAGACACATGTATGCCATAATTTGTAGTCTGGATCATCGATACTTTTAGTTACACATAATCGAGACACATGTATGCCATAATTTGTAGTCTGGATCGACACTTTTAGTTACATATAATCGAGACACATGTATGCCATAATTTGTAGTTTGGATCGACACTTTTAGTTACATATAATCGAGACACATGTATGTCATAATTTGTAGTGTGGATCGACACTTTTAGTTACATATAATCGAGACACATGTATGCCATAATTTGTAGTCTGGATCGACACTTTTAGTTACATATAATCGAGACACATGTATGTTATAATTTGTATTGTGGATCGACACTTTTAGTTACATATAATCGAGACACATGTATGCCATAATTTGTAGTCTGGATCGACACTTTTAGTTACATATAATCAAGACACATGTATGCAATAATTTGTAGTGTTGATCGACACTTTTAGTTACATATAATCGAGACACATGTATGCCATAATTTGTAGTGTGGATCGACACTTTTAGTTACATGTAATCTATATATCTGTTGAAGATCTGCAGTTTGACTGTGATACTCTTAGTTTAGTGGAACTGAGGTATCTGCTTGTTATTATGAATACCACTAGCAGGTTAATTCAACTTATAATGACATTTATTTCGCTGTGGGTTACAATGGTTCTGCTTTCATCCTGATGCGTTTTTGATAGGGTGTAACTGGGTCGTCCTGGCTGTAGTACAAGGGGAGGCTCCCCAGTAATCACAACACTATGGCGATTTGAAACACCAGAAGGCAATGGTCTGGAAGTTTGGATGTGAGACTTCTAGTTTAATACGACGAATTCATCTTTTTTAACAAAATCTGCAGTCTTGATATGATACAATTATTTAAAGAACATGTCAGACCTAATATAAACATTACTGAACGTGTACTCCCAGAACAATGAGTTTTATTAATATATTTCCCAGAAAAGCGTTGTCCAAATCAATAACACAACATTTTTTCACCGAAGACACTTGACGCAATATCAATTGAAAACAAATACAATCGCGAGATAATGGCGGTGAAGCACGTCATGATTATAAAACAATACTGTTCGAGTTTGGAATCAGACGGATGTTAGCCCATTTCACCATAAGGCTTGAAATACGGGATATCTATATTTATATTAAAAACACATCAGGCACTGTCGGTCCATTTAAGCAGTGCTTGATTTTCCATAGCATACCCTTTATTCCTTTCTTTAACTCATACAGATTTTTGAAATTCCCCCAAAATACACTTTGACAGACTTAGTTGTTCTTAGTTCTTAGTCAACCTGTAATTCCACACAGGCAGAAGCCCCCGTGAAGGCCCCAGCTCTGGCACGAGCTGTATCTATGCGAAAGGAGAATGTCCTGCTTAGCGGTATACGCTCGAGCAGTTAATTACTTCGCTAAATTTGTACAAGTGCTGCCTAGAGCGGTTAACCAATGTTCGAGTCCATCTTTATTGACTCAAACACACTAGAGCAACGTAGACCCGCAGCCTGTTATGCGCCATCTATGCTGGATTAAACAAACCACCTAACCATGGCTGGTGTTATGCCATGTCATACAGTTAGTCTCTTCTTACGACATACTCTTGTGGGGCAGTGGTGCTATTCTTAGCCTTGTCAGACAAAAAGACCCCGGCGGACAACTCAGAAATAAGTTATAGTTACTGTTATTCTAACTCTGTAGCAGTTGCATAGAAGTCAGTCACTATTTCTTACACTGTAACTCGACCTCGCCTTTAGACGTGACTGCGCAAGGATAGACGGTTGGAAGGCAAATACAGAAGACTTTAGTTACTCAACTCCTTTGGGCGGAAATTAGTCAGTACCTTGGGCGGGTGGGAGGGGTCGGTGCGTGGAGAAGAGAGAGAAGGTTGGGGTGGATTGGAAGAGGATGGAGATTGGAAGGATTAGAAGGAAGGATTAATTCGCTTCCTGCCAATGAACGAGTAATCTTGTCACGTTATCTTGGATAAGCTATTGATACAAAAAAATGGCGAACGTGTATTGTCAGCTGTGCCGTCTGAGTTATGTGCATTCATTCTTTAGTTGGCAAGCACATCACTGAACACGATATACAAATGTGTACCTTAGGAAAGAAGAAAAGACTGTAAACGCAATAGTATGATGAATAGACTAACCGACCTGATTCTGTTGGTGATAGAAAAACGACTGCTTAATATCCAATTATCCAGGGGAAATATTTCTACGCCTTGCTCATTGATGCAATTGTAAAGAAGCAGCGGAGTCTAGACTTTTACAAACAAGTAAAGAAATGAGTTTTTTTTAAAAACCAATTTAATTTTGTTTAAATGTTTTGTAGTAATATCCTAATTCATATATCATTTTCTGATCATAAACAACTGCTGCCTTGCAGATAGGCTGGGGACAGCCAAAGGCTAAGGAGGGCATCCCTACAGAAACGCCTGTTGAAATCGGATGCACGGGGCCGCAAGCCTAACAAAAGAGTGCAACGTAAATCGCAGCATGATGGCAGTACAACCTATTAGAAAAACGCATGGCGCTCATCTTGCGGAGTCCCGCCAGGCAGCGATAGTGCCGAGCCTCACGCCTCGAAGGGGCCCACCCTTGACTACCGGTGGTCACCCACCCATGCGTCGTGGAGTCAAGGCACATGGCTATGGGGCAACTTCTATTGGCCAAAACCTCAAGACCCTCAAAATACTACAGTGGAATGCGGAGGGAGTCATTAACAAAAAACTTTCCCTAACACATCACCTGCATGAAGGTAAGATTGACGTGGCATGTATCCAGGAAACGCACCTCAACAATAACCATAAATTCTCAATCAGAGGATACCAGACCTTCCGTCTAGATAGAGAAGGCCACAAAGGAGGGGTCCTGATACTGACCAGAAACTGCATACCGAGTAGCGCGGTATCTGTCAATCACACCGGACAAGCAGAAATTGTAGGAGTTGACATAATGGCTCAAGAGACGAAGCTCCGCATTTTCAATCTGTACGGACCACCAAATAGAGACCTATCGCTCTCGAGTATGGAGGTCAGAGACTCCAACTGCATAGTAGTTGGAGATTTCAACAGCCACTCGGAGAGATGGGGATACTCTGACACAGACAGCAGAGGTGACGAAGTGGAAGATTGAGAGATAGATGCAAATCTCTCCCTAATCAATAGGCCGGAGGATAGCCCTAGCTTCTATTCAAGAACATGGCATACCACCTCGACTCCAGATTTGGCCTTCTCCACACAGGACATTCACCATAAAATAGACCGCCAGGTGCTAAACCAACTGGCAGGTAGCGACCACAGGCCGATCAGGCTAACCATTGACATGGAAGTAGGCCCACAGGGAACAAAACCGCTCCCACGTTGGAATTACAAACGAGCCGACTGGGACAGATTTGCAATCCTGACAGATGGGCTGTGTGAAACCATCAACACACGAAACACAAAAATGAAGCCCATGGTAGAGAGCCTAAGCAAGGCAATAATGCAAGCCGCCACTGAAACCATCCCAAGAGGAGCTAGGAAAAACTATAAGCCCTACTGGAATGATGAGTTGCAGAAAGTGGAAGATGCAGTAACAAATTGTAGGAACATGGCAGAGCGAGAAAAATCCATGGAGGCAAACATCGCCCTCAAAGCCGCCGCGGCGAAGTACAAATACACTCTCAAGCAAACAGCAAGAGAAAGCTGGAAAAATAAAACGGAAAGTCTAAACCTGGACAAAGACGGGAACAAGCTATGGAAGCTAGTCAGAGCCATGAACGACGAAACCCCGTCAAATAAACAAATTACTATCAAGCAGGGCGAGAACTTGATCACAGGTAAGAAAGCCGCAAACGCCTTTGTCGATCACTATGCCAGAGCAAACCACATCGAGGTCCCTGCAGATAAGCATACAGACATTAGCGAAGAGCTAAAGGGACACGAAAACATGAATACGGCTCCTGAAGAGCACATGATGGCCAAACTAACAATGCGCGAAATGGAAGAGTCTATGAGAACACTAAAGAAAAGGAAATCTCGCGGAAAAGACGGGATAACAAACGAAATGCTGATGGGGCTGGGCCAAACAGCGAAGAAGAAACTGCTATCGGTCCTGAACCAAAGCTGGAAAAGGGGAATTGTACCCCAGGCATGGAAAGACACAATACTGGTAACAGTACCAAAAACAGGAAAGGACAAAATAGATCCAAATGGATACAGGCCCATCAGCCTACTGAGCTGTGTCGGCAAGCTGATGGAACGTATGATAAACGCCAGACTGATGTGGCATCTGGAAGAAAAACGAATACTAATTCCACAGCAAGCCGGCTTTAGACAGCACAGATCCACTGAGGACCAGGTCATCCTCATAGCCCAGGAGATAGAAGATGCCTACCAGGCACAGAAACACACAGTAGCTGTTTGGGTGGATCTGGAAAAGGCATTTGACAAAGTCTGGAAAGATTGACTTAGAGTCAAGCTAAGAAGAAGTGATGTCTGTGGGAAGATGTACAAGTGGATCAACCACTACCTCAAACAAAGAACGGCCAGAGTCCAAGTACAAGGGCAGATGAGCAAAAAGGTAACACTCGAGCAGGGAGTACCCCAAGGGGGAGTATTGTCACCCACACTCTTCCTGGTATATATAAACGATATTACAGAGAATATACCAAGAAGAGTCCATAGCTCAATGTTTGCAGACGATCTGGCTATGTGGACCTCTGAAAACAATCTCACCATAGCAAGAAATCGGATGCAGACGGCGCTAACATCTCTGGAAGAGTGGGCGAACTCATGGCTGGTCAAAATAAACTTGGAGAAAACCACATGCACAATATTCTCGCTTTCATTAAAACCCCAAAGTACCAAATTAAGTCTAAATGGCAAAATCCTGCAGCCAAACGACAACCCAACCTATCTGGGAGTCACATTTGATCGGCGCATGACATGGAAAAGTCAGATTGAGAGAAACCGAATGAAAGCCAGAGAAAGAATGGCAATCATGAGGAAACTTGCTGGCACAAGCTGGGGAGCAGACGAAGGCATACTAAAGAAACTGTACACTGGAAGAGTGAGACCAGTTCTCGAGTATGGCATTGCGGCATGGACAACAGCAGCGAAGGCGAACTTCGATAAAGTTAACAAACTTCAAAACCAAGCCATGAGAATTATAACTGGTGGCATGAAGTCAACGCCAATTGTAGAACTTGAAAAGATTACAAAACTGCAATCCATGACCGATAGAAGAGACTGCAGAGCCCAGCTGCAGTCAGAGAAACTCCGAAGACTGACCGACCATCCAATGCACCAGAGACTAAACAATTTGGGAAATGGGAAACTAAAGCGGAGAAACTTTGCAGAAATAGCCAAAGCAAAGATGCACGAAGATCCCATAAACGCACTAACAACACCAAAACCCATCACTACTGTACGAAAACCTACCTGGAGGCAGGATATATTTCCAGAGGTGGTAGAAAATATACCAGGTATTGCAAACAAAAACTGCCAGACTGAAAAAGAAAGGAGAGATACTACCCTAAGCTTCATAACGAAAAGCTACCCAAGCATGAACTGGACCCATGCATACACCGACGGTTCTGTAACAAACACAACACAGAACGGAGGGGCAGGATCATTCCTGAACCTACCAAATGGCAGAAAAATAACACTGTCATTCGCTACTGGTAAGTACACAAGCAATTTCAGAGCGGAGGCAGAGGCACTGAGGGCGGCAGTGGAAGAAATGGTGACACACAGTGAAAATGAGAGCCATATAGTCCTGCTGACAGATGCTCTCGCCGTAGTCACAGCGCTAAAAAGCCAGAAAAACACTGAGCTTAATGATTTAAGAGCAGCACGCTGCAAACTGTGCCAGCAGTCCGCACCAAAAAGGGTAGTGGTACAGTGGGTTCCGTCACACTGCAACATCCAAGGCAACGAGGAGGCAGACAGACTGGCAAAAGAAGGTGCAAGACTACCACAAACAGATACCAGTATGACGTACGAAGAGTAAAAACGGCTTATCAAAGCCAGATACATGACCAAATGGGAAACCGAACATACTGGTTACACCAAAAACGATGCCTATTACCAGTTGAACCGAAGAGAGCAGGTCGTTGTCTTCAGACTTCGTACTGGCCACAACAGACCTAGGTACCACCTATTCAACAAATTGAAGATAGGGTGTACCGACGAATGCCCGTGCGGTACTGGTAAAATGAACATCTGCTTCAGAACTGCCCGACATACGAGGATCAGAGAGAGCAGATGTGGCCATTACCAGTGGAACTGCAAGACAAGCTCTATGGCAGTGGCGACAGACTCAGGATGACCGCCGCTTTTTTCGAAAAAATAATGGTTACTGTATGACTGCGTACGCAGAAGAAGAAGAAGATATATCATTTTCATTAAGGAAATATGACATAATTTTTTTAGGTCTGCTCAAAAAATGTCAACTTTCAGGAATAAAAACATTTGGTCACGACTTATTTTGTTCCACGATATTGCTCATTTTAATTGTGTGCTTACATAATAATGTGCTTTTAACAAGGGCCAACACGGTTTCCATAGCATTTGAAAAGTATTTTAAAAGTATTCAAAGCAGAACAATCTATATCCAAACAGGTCATGGAACATTTTTACGTACATACCCTCGACCCCCTTCGAAACGTGTGAACGAACTTGCCTAACACTCGAGTCCTCTAACTGCCACTGGGATATACATTTAACTACGAGAAAGTCTTTGACCGTGTTCCTTGGCACAAACTTTTTCAGATGTTGCAACAAAAATGTATATTGAGACCGACCACTAGGTGAATCCAGAACCTGTATGCAAATCACCAGACCATTATTTCAATTAATGAAGAACTAACAGATCCAGTTTAATTAAGACAGCGGCAATGACAGGGTTCCTTGTGTTCAACAAGCCTCAATAACGCATATTCTCAGAAGATGGAAAAAGATGTTGGAAGTTGTAATAGGGATATCACAATAGACTGAGGTACCACCTATTCAACAAATTAAAGATAGGTGGTACCGACGAATGCCCGTGCGGTACCGGTAAAATGACCGCTGAACATCTGCTGCAGAACTGCCAGACATACGAGGATCAGAGAGAGCAGATGTGGCCATCACCAGTGGAACTGCAAGACAAACTCTATGGCAGTGTCGACAGCCTCAGGATGACCGCCGCTTTTTTCGAAACAATAATGGTTACTGTCTGACTGCGTACGAAGAAGAAGAAGAAGAAGTAATAGGGATGTCAAAGTCAATGATATGAAAGTTAATGACATTAGCTTTGCCGATGATCAAGTCATAGTGGGAGGATCACTAGCAGCGAAGGGTGCTTAAAAAATGAATAGCACAGCCAATAAGTTTTGCATGGAATTGAATAAACTGAAGACAAAGACTTTGGTAATCGACAAACATCACAAGCAAATAAATAGAACCACCGATGGAGAAATAATCGAACAAGCACAGACGCTGACATGTTTGAAGCAAATAAGAACTGAAGATGCACGCAATGAGACGGAAATTAGGACAATGATTGCACAGACAAATAAAGGTCTTTAGAGAAAATAACATAAATTTCTGAACATCGGGATTTAACAGGAGAATAATAATATATGGTCAATTGCATTGTATGGGACTGAGACATGGACTCTTGCAAAGGATGAAAAAAGCTTGGAAGCGTTAGAAATATGGTGCTACAGTATAATGCAACTTGTAAGTTGGACAAAAAGATGCTTACATGACAAAGTCCCCACTGAGCTAGACGCACAAAGACGAATGATGATAATGATACAGAAATGAAGATTGAGTTGGATGGAACACAATATACTTCTTCTTCTTCTTCGTCGCTCGCTGTTCAACTCTCGCTACTAAGTTCAGGAAAGGGTTATGTAAGTAGCAGGAATGTTGTCCGGAGAACGGAATGCGTTGTGACGTAGTTTACAGTTTGACTGGAGATATGTGCCCGATTTGGTCCGACACATCCGACTTCAGCATGGCAATACTGGGTACCGGGCTAGTGTTCCCTCTTGGATACTTTCTCCCGGGTTAGTGTTCCCTCTTTGATCCCTTCTCCCGGGCTAGTGTTCCCTCTTGGATCCCTTCTCCCGAGTTAGTGTTCCCTCTCTGATCCCTTCTCCCGAGTTAGTATTCCCTCTTGGATCCCTTCTCCCGAGTTAGTGTTCCCTCTTGGATCCCTTCTCCCGAGTTAGTGTTCCCTCTTGGATCCCTTCTCCCGAGTTAGTGTTCCCTCTTGGATCCCTTCTCCCGAGTTAGTGTTCACTCTTGGATCCCTTCTCCTAAGTTAGTGTTCCCTCTTCAATCCCTTCTCCTAAGTTAGTGTTCCCTCTTCAATCCCTTCTCCCGAGTTAGTGTTCCCTCTTCAATCCCTTCTCCTGAGTTAGTGTTCCCTCTTGGATCACTTCTCCCGGGCTAGTGTTCCCTCATGGATCCCTTCTCCCGAGTTAGTGTTCCCTCTTTGATCCCTTCTCCCGAGTTAGTGTTCCCTCTTAGATCCCTTCTCCCGAGTTAGTGTTCCCTCTTGGATCCCTTCTCCCGAGTTAGTGTTCCCTCTTTGATCCCTTCTCCCGAGTTAGTGTTCCCTCTTGGATCCCTTCTCCCGAGTTAGTGTTCCCTCTTGGATCCCTTCTCCCGAGTTAGTGTTCCCTCTTTGATCCCTTCTCCCGAGTTAGTGTTCCCTCTTGGATCCCTTCTCCCGAGTTCGTGTTCCCTCTTGGATCCCTTCTCCCGAGTTAGTGTTCCCTCTTTGATCCCTTCTCCCGAGTTAGTGTTCCCTCTTGGATCCCTTCTCCCGAGTTAGTGTTCCCTCTTGGATCCCTTCTCCCGAGTTAGTGTTCCCTCTTGGATCCCTTCTCCCGAGTTAGTGTTCCCTCTTGGATCCCTTCTCCCGAGTTAGTGTTCCCTCTTTGATCCCTTCTCCCGAGTTAGTGTTCCCTCTTGGATCCCTTCTCCCGAGTTAGTGTTCACTCTTGGATCCCTTCTCCCGAGTTAGTGTTCCCTCTTTGATCCCTTCTCCCGAGTTAGTGTTCCCTCTTGGATCCCTTCTCCCGAGTTAGTGTTCCCTCTTCAATCCCTTCTCCCGAGTTAGTGTTCCCTCTTCAATCCCTTCTCCCGAGTTAGTGTTCCCTCTTCAATCCCTTCTCCCGGGTTAGTGCTCCCTCTTGGACCCCTTCATCCCTAGCCAATCTGCTCTGTTGCAGTTTTTTATCCAGGATCAACACGTGGAGGTTATAACATGGTCTTGGCAGCTTTGAGTCACTGGCCCTGACGTTAGCACTCAGCTTTGAGTCACTGGCCCTGACGTTAGCAGCACTCAGCTTTGAGTCACTGGCCCTGACGTTAGCACTCAGTTTTGAGTCACTGGCCCTGATGTTAGCAGCACTCAGCTTTGAGTCACTGGCCCTGACGTTAGCACTCAGCTTTGAGTCATTGGCCCTGACGTTAGCACTCAGCTTTGAGTCACTGGCCCTGACTTTGGAATTCAGCTTTGTGTCGCTGACCACTGCTGCTCATGCACAGCTCAGCATCTTGATCCATGGACACAGTTAACGACATGAAAGTCTTCTACAGAAGATGGAAGAGAGGCACTTCCAATAGAAAAGAGACAAGAAACAACCAATACTCACCTTAACATCTCAGGCATGCAGAGACATTCAAATACGAATCTATGCTGAAATGAAGAGAGCTATAGACGATGTGGTTCAATGGAGAGACATACTCAACCAATCTTACAACCATTCTCATGACTGGTCAACCAGATGATGAAATATATTCATAAGAACAAAAACATACTCATATATTGTTTTGGGAACGGCGTGGGTAAGTGGTTAAGTGACACGGCTCACAATCCGAAGGTGCTGGGTTCGTTCGCCATCACAGCACCAACCGTTACCCCGGGGAAGCAAACCTTTAGAACATGCAGGAGGAAGTAGACCCTTACATAAAATGCATGCCGAAGTGGAATGCACTGGGCCGACAGGCGCAAACTAAAAACCGCAGTGCAGCACACACTGGCTTTTGGTAAATAGAGAAATAAGGCGAACGCAAAAAAAAAAAAAAAAAAAAGCTTTTTGTTGACAAATGATATTGACTTTCTATAACTGTATTAAATACAGGTGAAAGACTGCATTGAATTAAATAAGAGTTATTGTTTCTTTACAAGATATATTGAGTATATTAGGATAACATCGGCTAAGTTGGGAGGTGCGTGCTCAGAGCATGGTTCAGGAGTGTGTATAGTAAGCGAGATACATGAAACATCAGCATTCATGCACTTCGGTGTCCGGTTAAAGAAGGCTGTGCTTCTACGGGATTACCAGAAGTGCAGTGATGAAAGGTCAAGGTAATCCTACAACAGACTCTGCTGTCAGGAATGAAGTGTTAGAGACTTCATTGCACGAGGCTTACTTATGAGATGTAGCGACATTTTCTTTCTTCGCTGCCTTTTTTTCCCTAAAAGTAAATACTATAAAACTATCTTTATTGGGCTTGTTTCTATTCCTGCGGTCCGAATTAGGGATACAAATAACAGAGAAATGGGGCCCGATTTCCCGACCAGTCACGGCAAAGTGTGCAGGACAGACTTTTATTTTATCCTGCAAAGCCAAACTTAAGCCTTACCTGGGCTTTGAACTCGTGTCTCCAGACTATAAGGCGTTGATCCCAACTACACGTCCACACGACGAACCTCTAATAACAGCAGAGCCTAATGTAAGACTGTAATGGGCGTATAGTCTAGTCAAGGTCAGGGTGTTCTGCTTTTGGTCTGTCCGGAGATGTTTGTGTGTAGGTTGGGTGGGGGAGAGACTGAAGTTGAAGGCCACTCGGGATTACGTTATTGTGAGGTAAACTGAGGGCCACTGGACACTGCATTATTGTGAGGTAAACTGAGGGTCACTGGAGATTACGTTATTGGAAAGTCACCTTGAGGGCCACTGGACATTACTTTATTGTGAAGTAAACTGAGGGCTACTGGATATTACGTTATTGTGAAGTCACCTTGAGGGTCACTGGGGAATAGGTTATTGTTAAGTCACCTAGAGGGCCACTGGACATTACGTTATTGTGAAGTCAACTGAGGGCCACTGGATATTTCGTTATTGTGAAGTAAACTGAGGGCCACTGGAAATTACGTTATTGTGAAGTAAACTGAGGGCCACTCGACATTACGTTATTGTAAAGTCACCTTGAGGGCCACTGGAGATTACGTTATAGGACATGGGCCGCTTAAAGATAATATTGAAGTTCAATAACCAAATTGCAACATGACGCATGTCCGGCTATCTCCAGGCCGCACGTAGACATGATTAGTGAGCCAAAGGACGCATGTCCGGCTATCTCCAGGCCGCACGTGGACATGATTAGTGAGCCAAAGGACGCATAGACAAAGTCCGACGATCAGAGTGTCACATAAAGATAAGTTTGATAATCTAAGTTCCGTGTTAGTACACGTTCGACGACGTAATGGATTTATTATGACAGATTCGATAACCTAACGACACTTCCACAAAATGTTCCCCATGTCTATTGCAATGATTTAGTGGGTTTTATTTCTTTTGCTATCTATGGGAAAATGAGTGATTTACTTTATCATGCATTATATATGGACTATTATTTCTAGAGCTTTATTTATAACACATGTTTACTTGACACCCAGCAGGCTGTTGGGAATGATTGACTGTGCACATCCATGAGTTGGAAACTCTTGTACCAGAAAGGGCAGCGACAGCACGAACGAAAGCATGAAAGGTAGGTATTCGAATTGTGCAAGTTTCAAGCGACCACTGATTTCAGATGAAGTGGGATCGAGTGTCTTGTCCTTTCAGTGAGGGACGATAAACTTGAAGATCCTATGCACACTCTGCGCGTAAAAGAGCTCTTCGTAGTTGAAAATCGAAAAGAGCAGACAGCTAGCTACTGTTTTGGCAAATACTTTCGAAAGAAAACAATGACATGTTCCTTACCCTCTGACAGCCCTACTAAGATGCAAGAAGTTTATAAAGAAATAGCCTTCTCCGAATTGCCTTTGGCTACCTAGCATCAGACGTATCAATGCCTGTTTGAATATAAGTTTTCCGCGTATTTCACGTTAGTCTCATTTTATGTTTAAGTCAAGGTTTGTCAGATAGTAGTTACACTACTATTGGGGAATAAGGTTGTTAGAGACTTCAGTATACTAAGTCACAGCGTTTATGAGGTACAGTGGGCAGTTTGTTTCCTCGCTACCTTTTACTTTCTTAGTCGTATGCAATGTGTTCATATACAGTTGCGTCGATTGGTGCGCACAAGTCTTGTGAGATGAACCAAGTACCTCTGTCGTGAAAAGCAAGTGCTCTACAACTACACTAATGAGACGCCTATTAGAACACACTCTAAGTGTAACACGTGACCATATCCTCGTCTTTGCCACACAGAGCCTAACAGTAAACGAACTATACCCGTATGAGTGGTTAGAATGCTAGACTCAGCTTTTTTATTTTCTGATAAAATCTAAATTGATTTAACATGTATGTCACACATAGTCCTTCTCCAATTCATGCGAGAGCAAAATTTCGGACTTTTGAAATGAAGTATTCGAGAAAGGCCATCGGTCTTCCAATTTGAGATCGATTGCGTAACGAGGACTCTGGGAAAACGGTCTACTCTAGCCCTTCTGCTGAGTACATTTCCAGACAAAGAATAAGTGGTTCGAAATCTCGTGAGATTTCACCGCGATCAACTTCCATTGATGGTTTCCACCGCTGGAATATCTGGCTACCTATTAGAGACGACGGGCCGTGTAATGCACTTAGTCAAGGACACATGACTTAAACAAGCGACGCTTCTCAGCGGCATAACTGGAAAGAAAATTAACTATATAACTAATTAGCCGAACAATTTACCAACCAGCTAACCAACGAAACAGGCAATAACACTATAGATAACCAACTAGCGAACTAACTAATCAACCAACCAACTAACCAACTTACTAACCAATCCACCGAGTAAGCAAATAACTTACTAATGAATCAACCATCCAAATAACTAACTAATCAACTAACCAACCAACCAAAATACTAACTAATCAGCCAATCAAGTAATAAATTAACTAATGTATCCGTCAACTAACCAAATATCTAGCTATTAAACCAATAACTAACCAAATAACTAAGTAATCAACCAACATACTAATAAAATAACTAACTGATCATCAAACTAAGCAAATAACTAACTAATCAACGAATCAAGTAATCAAATAACAAACTAATCAACCAACTAACTAACAAAATAACAATTAATCAACCAGCAAACCAAATAACTATCTAATCAACCAACTAACCAAATAACTATCTAATCAACCAACTAACCAAATACCTAAGTAGTCAACCAACCAACAAACTTAGTAATCAACCAAGCATCAAAATAACGAACTAACCGACCAACCAACCAAATAACTAATCAACGAACTAACTAACTACATCCTGTTATGTATGCCAACTGAACATCTCTTGTCTTATGGTATCTGTAATTGTGCACTAATTTCCCCATCATTCTACCACAACTGTACATTGAAAGACAAGGAGAAAAGAAAGTGGTCCCACTATCATCTACAACTTGTGGATTAGTAAAGTGAAGTCTCTAACAGCTCCATCACCTGACAGTAGTGGATGTAACTACTATGGGACAAACGATTAGTAAAGTGAAGTCTCTAACAGCTCCATCACCTGACAGTAGTGGATGTAACTACTATGGGACAAACGATTAGTAAAGTGAAGCATCTAATAGCTCCATATCCTGACAGTAGTGGATGTAACTACTATGGGGTCAACGATTAGTAAAGTGAAGTCCCTGACAAAAGTGGATGTAGCTATTTTGGGGCAAACGATTAGTAAAGTGAAATCTCTAACAACTCCATTCCCTGACAGTAATGGATGTAACTACTATGGGACAAACGATTAGTAAAGTGAAGTCTCTAATAGCTCTATTCTCAGACAGTAGTGGATGTAACTACTATGGGACAAACGATTAGTAAAGTGAAGTCTCTAACAGTGGTGTGTGTGACTATTATGGGACAACAACCTTTACTTGTACTATTCTGTAAACAATGAACGTGTGTCTAGCCAAATGAAATACTTAATGGTCCAACGTTTGTAATTTGTATTTTACACCTAAGCGCCATTGCATTGCGGGAGTGAGGAGCGGTTGGCTGAGTGGTTAGGATGTCAGCCTTATGATCACCATGCGTTCGAAACTTCGTAAATGCATACATTTCTTTCTATCGGATGTAAAATAATAGAAAAGCCTGTACAGTACGTGATGACTGCCGAGGGAAGTGACCTTCATTCCTAATTTCTATCAAACCCAGTGAGATAAGTTTCCATGAAAGAGAAAGTATCCTATTGTCATTTGTAATATTGCGGGCAGCATTATCAACTATCAGACTGTCCAGAACCTACACGTTTTAGTCCTATACTGTAGTGCAATGGTTCTTAACCTAGAACAGACCGATTCCTTGTGGTACAAACATAGTTGGAAATCGAAAAGAGTAGGCTTAACGGCCGGACAAAATTCAAAAGAAAAAATCCAACCAAGTTATTTGTACCTTTCCCCAGGTGGTTTATTAAGAGCAGCTATAGATGGCGCCTAACTGGCTGCGGGTCTATTTAACTCTAGTGTTTTGAGTCTATTAAGATGGACTCGCACATTTGTAAAACCACCTCTAAGAAAACTGGTTGTATATACTCTGCAGAGTCTTCTAAATCGGTATAAAGACGTTAAATTAAATTAGATTAAACTATTTTAGTACATGTGAGCAACATTATTGTAGTCTAACTTAATATACGAGTACATAATTATATATTATTGAAACACAAGAACACATGAATACCACTGATAATATATTGATTCTGTGACCGTCTACACGTCACATTTCTGGAAATTAACGAGCATCTCTTAGCGATGAACAAATTATCCTCCGTTGATCCTGACATGATCACCATTAAGACACCTCAGTTTTAACAAATGCTCAATATCTAGTTATTTCTCACGTCTTGTATTAGTTTGAAATTCATTAGGTAGAACATTTAAAATTGGTTAAATAGAACATTTGAAATTAATTAAATAAAACATTTGAAATGGTTACGTCGAAAATTTGAAATTCGTTACTTGGAACATTTGACACTGGTTACTTGGAACATTTGAAATTGGTTACTTGAAACATTTAAAATCAGCTACCTAGAACAATTCAATGTATTCTTAGGGTTTTAATTTCACATCGCACCCCTGAGAATAATAGACGGAGTAGGAAATACGAATCACCATGTCTTTCGCCTGTCAATAGACACTGTATTTGAATCTTTTTAAAAATTTGTTAACAACTATTGTCATGAGGACAAAGCATATGCAAAAACTGCAGAAGGTGTAGGAGAGCCGATCTTACGGGAGAATTTTAAGTGTGTTCTGCTCTTTGCACCGTTTTTGGCGCTGAAAGACCATATATATATGTATATATATATAGACACAGGCCCAGTGGAAATGGATAGAGGTGACATAGTGAAGGTTATCAAGGACCACCTGCTGGAAAACGACACTGCTTTGGATGAGTCTGCAAGGCACAGGCTGCGGCACTTTGGAATCAAATTAGGATCCAGTGAATCAGGGAACCTGAGAGGACGGAACAGGAAGCTCTACAACCAACAGGCTACTGGGACCATCAGCATTCACACTTTTCGCCATCTATTGAGAGAGACTGAGCACCTATGGGTATGCCCGGAGAGCAGTGAAGTTGACTTCTAGAACAGAAAAGAACAGAATTTATATATATATATATATATATATATATATATATATATATATATATAGAGAGAGAGAGAGAGAGAAGAGAGAGAGAGAGAGACAGAGAGAGAGAGAGAGAGAAAGAGAGAGAGAGAGAGAGAGAAAGAGAGAGAGAGACAGAGAGATATTGCCATGCATTTCTTGGTTGCACTTTGATAGAATCGACAACATTCGTGCAGTATAGGCCGAATACGGCGCTTAGCTACAATAACAGAATTTTAGGGAATCGTGAATTAAAGTGATTGAAATCATTGTACAGTACAGGAAGACTTTGCAAGCATTTAATGAAGACCTACGCTCCGCAGGGAGCTAAATGGTTTTTACTGATCGATTGAATCCAACTGTTTGAAGTGCAGTTTAGTAAATGAGGGTTTTGGCAATATGAGGCTGGTTGTCGCATGGACAACCCTCCCTAGATACCTCTTACAACATGACTGGAAGGAAACAATGGCGAAGAAAGTCTGTTATGGGATGATCAACAGCTCGGGCAGACGGCGGAGATGTTGAGCGTCTGCTTCATGAACCGATCTCACAGTCCACGCTAAGTATCAGCGGCTTGTTGCGACCGTTCAATGATGACGCATTTGATATTACCACCAAGACCCGCACCCGAGTATTGGCGCTTTGAACACCAATATTTTCAGTTTCGAACTATTTCAGTGCAACTGCGCGTCACTAATTAGATCTCGAGGCACTTGGTCGCCGCTATGATTTGTTTGATTTAGACAGATTTTTCTTGTCCGTACCAGTGGCGGACGCCGGGCATGCACTGCCGCGCAGCTGGTGCAGTATATGGGAACATATAAGAAAAGCTGCAAGTTGGGTCGGCCAACTATCTGGCCCTACTATTCACTCCGACTGATCGATATCACTCTCTATTAGCTGTACATTATGTGAATTTAGGAACATCTGGTGTCAGATATCGATTATAGTCTGACAATCAAAAGACGAGAATCGGTTAACTTGGGTATTGTTTATAACTGTGCCGTCTTCGATTAGCTTAGACATCACTGTCTACCAACTAACTCGTCAATCTAGTCCCAATCCTTCCACCCTTCCCACGCTCCCAAATACCCATCCCCAACACACCAACTCAAGACAAGAAACAGGATGTCAATGAAATGAAATTGGGAGTGGGGAGGCGGCCTTCTGTATCTTCTCATCATTTTCTCTGTTCTTATGTTCCTCTTTATGCCAGTGTTTCTACTTAATTTCTTCTACTTCTTACTCTTCTTCATGATCTTCCTCTTCTAAACTAATAAATAATTATCAAGTAAATACATGTGAAGTATAAAGTGGAGTATTATTACAACGCGTTCAGACATACGTGCCGTTGAAATCGATATATTCTCTTAATGGTTCATTAACCTATCAACTATGATATTTGCACCTGCCATTATTGTCACTTCGACATTTATGTGCTATGCAAACATATTAAATAGACTGCACTGTTTTATCAAAGCATTTATTTTCTTTGTTATTTCCAAAAAGGCCAATAATTAAAATTATCGTTTATTATACAAAGCACATTATACATTACTTCTGGTATTTAATAGTACTTTAAATAAAATCCTCAAGCGTATCGTCACTTATCATAGTCATATGTGTACATTCTTTGTTTATTTTAAATGTGCATTCATGTTTTTAATATATAGATGTTCAGTAACAGGTGTTTGTTGGAAGAAAATTAAATGACTAATGTTTGTGTTTACGTGTAGAGTAAATTTTTAACTAAATATTATATTTCGAGCTTCACGATAAGATTAAGTATATATTAATTAATGCAATTTTTTGCTCAAGATATTAATATATATATATATATATATATATATATATATATATATATATATATATATATATATATATATATATATATATATATATATATATATATATATATATGGTAGAGATTCTGTGGGATTCCGTGGCGAAGTGGTTAAGCCGTCGGCCTAGTGATCAGGTGCTGTGGGTTCGACTCCGGACTCCACCGTCTTTTTCACAGGTGCTTGATGCGGAGTCACCTGCATCTCATAGTAGCCCACTAGTCGTCTTGTCCTTGACTTGCCACTGGAGACGGGCGGCACGAGACGAGAGAGTGAGGATTAAAAGTAGAGCAGTTAATCCTTACTAAAAATAGCGCTAGCAAAATTAATTATGCCATAATCGTCTACGATGGACGGCGGTCTTTGCCTTTCTATATATATATATAAGTAAACTGCCAAGTGGTCTGTAAGGGTCTATGTGGAGGATAAAGACAAGAATAGCACCACTGCCTCACAGAGAGCATATCGTCAGAGGCGACTAACTGTGTGACATGGCATAACACCGGCCATGGTTAAGTGGGTTAAGTGGTTTGTTTAGAGAAGCATAGATGGCTCCTAACAGGCGACAAGTCTACTTTGTTCTAGTGTTCTAGATGGACTTGCATATCTGTAAGCGCTTGTCAGAACGCAGGGGAGTATTAAGCCTGAAATTGTGACACATCTCAAAACTTCCAATGCAATAGTAACGGGCGTTTACGGTTGTACAGTAAAAACACGTACAGTATAAAGGACCATTCTCACACGTCACTATGGGTTGCTGTAAGACTCTTAAAATGAAATCCAGCTAAAACAAAGATTAACAAAAATGTTGCCCAAATGAGCTAAAATGCATCCTAGTTACTTATGGCTGGGAAAAAATGTAACAAGTCGATCTTATAATTACTAAAAATATGTATTTGCATCCATTTAAATCTCAAAGTTGCTGAGAAATATTATTTTCATGATCAGCACTTATTTCTTAAAACCCTGTAACAAACGAATGAGCACCTTAATCATCATCTTCTTCATCATACTCTAATGCACAAAAACGATTTATTATCTGCATTGTTTCTGTATCATACATCGGGTATTGTTTCTGTGGGCGTTTTTGGTCTTCTACACTGGAGGAGCTTGACCATATTATTATCCTCGTGTCATTCTAACACAAAGACTTCCTAAAAACTACTTAGTAGACATCGCAATGATTCTAACATTTAGTTAATTTCTCCTCCTCCCTTTTCGCCTCTGCCCACTTTGAACTGACCTCCCCATTTGTGGGCGGCCACCTCAAATAACTCAAATAAGCTTTCGTTTTTCAATCACCTACCTGTACTTTTAAAAAAAGTAGTTGTGTTCCATATAGTCCATCGTGTCTTCACAGATAACTCATTCTTCTTCTTCTTCTTTTTCATCGTACGCAGTCAGACAGTAACCATTATTTATTCGAAAAAAGCAGCCGTCATCCTGAGGCTGTCGACACTGCCATAGCGCTTGTCTAGTGTTGCCACTGGGAATGGCCACATCTGCTCTCTCTGATCCTCGTATGTCGGGCAGTTTTGCAACAAATGCTCAGCGGTCATTTTCCCGGTACCACACGGGCATTCGTCGGTGCCACCTATCTTCAATTTGTTGAATAGGTGGTACCTCAGTCTATTGTGTCCAGTGCGAAGTCTGAAGACCACGACCTGCTCTCTTCTGTTCAACTGGTAATAGGCATCGTTTTTGGTGTAGCCAGTATGTTTGGTTTCCCATTTGGTCATGTATCTAGCTCTAATAAGCCGTTTTGACTCTTCGTATGTCGTACTAGTATCTGGTTGTGGTAGTTTTGCACCTTCTTTTGCCATTCTGTCTGCCTCCTCGTTGCCTTGGATGTTGCAGTGAGATGGAACCCTTTTTGGTGCGGCCTGCTGGCATAGTTGACAGAGTACTGCTCTTAAATCATTAAGTTCAGTATTTTTCTGGCTTTTTAGTGCTGTGACTACGGCCAGAGCATCTGAAAGCAGGACTATATGGCTTTCATTCCTTTTACCTGTCACCATTTCTTCCACTGCCGCCCTCAGTGCCTCTGCCTCCGCTCTGAAATTGCTTGTTAATTTTCCAGTAGCGAATGACAGTGTTATTTTCTGCCATTTGGTAGGTTCAGAAATGCCCCTGCCCCTCCGTTCTGTGTTGTATTAACTCATTCAAAAACCTGTGAAATACGACTTACGAACTATTTTCTTAGTATTAGAGATTCAGAGTCTAGAACGATTGGGAGACCTGATAAGAGGTACACAATGGTAATGACGTATTTACCCGAGTTCAGCTGAACGGGAAGACATTTTCAAAGATAGCATTTCTTTCTCTTGATAGATTTGTGTGTTACTGAGAGTTGCCAAGTGTAAATTAGGAGTCCACTTTAAACGTAAATACCCACATTTGTACACGTGTTAAAGACACTTCTCTTGCACCTCTCATGTGGACGTCTGTCTGGCAGTGTTGTTGACGTTATAGACACTTCTCTTGTACCTCTCATGTGGACGTTTGTCTGACAGTGTTGTGGACGTTATAGACACTTCTCTTTTACCTCTCATGTGGACGTTTGTCTGACAGTGTTGTTGACGTTATAGACACTTCTTTTGTACCTCTCATGTGGACGTTTGTCTGACAGTGTTGTTGACGTTATAGACACTTCTCTTGTACCTCTCATGTGGACGTCTGTCTGACAGTGTTGTTAACGTTATAGACACTTCTCTTGTACCTCTCATGTGGACGTTTGTCTGAAAGTGTTGTTAACGTTATAGACACTTCTCTTGTACCTCTCATGTGGACGTCTGTCTGACAGTGTTGTTGACGTTATAGACACTTCTCTTGTACCTATAATGTGGACGTTTGTCTGACAGTTTTGTTGACGTTATAGACACTTCTCTTGTACCTCTCATGTGGACGTTTGTCTGACAGTGTTGTTGACGTTATAGACACTTCTCTTGTACCTCTCATGTGGACGTCTCTCTGACAGTGTTGTTGACGTTATAGACACTTCCTTTGCACCTCTCATGTGCACGTCTGTCTGACAGTGCTATTGCCGTTATAGGCACTTCCCGTGCACCTCTCAAGTGGATGTCTATCTGACAGTGTTGTTGACGTGGCTGTTGTGACACAGCCTGTTTGCAGGAACCATGATAAGGATATGATGTGGGATCTTTATCAGCACATTTCTCCTGATTGTGACGCTGGTTTTACTTTCCATGCTTATATGTAAAATTGTCCAAACGTTTAGTGAAGAAGACTCTTCAACGCTTGATATAGCACACCTGGTCATTCACTTTGTACAAATCGGCAGAGTGTGGAGTAGTTTTCTGGCTGTGAAAGGAAACAATACCCTAATTCTGTTTTTTCTGGGTTGAAAAGAAGAGGAGAAGGAGAAGAGGAAGAAGAAAAAGACGAAGAAGAGGAAGAAAAAGAGAAGAAGTGGAAGAAGAAAAATGAGAAAAGGAAGAGGCGATGAATACGAATAGGATAGGAAGAATAAGTGGAAGAAGAAGAAGAAAAGGAGGAAGGGAAGAAGAATAAAACGAAGAGAAAGAATAAGAAGAGGAAGCAAAACAGGAGGAGAGGCAGAAGAACAGAACACAGACGAAGAAGAAATAGAAAAAGAAGAAAGATAAAAGTGGAAGAAGAAGAAAACGAAGAGGAAGAATAACATGAAGAAAAAGAAGACGAAGAAGAAGAAGAAGAATATGATGAGGAAGAAGAAGAAGAAGAAGAAGAAGTAGAAGAAGAAAAAGAAGAAGAAAAACAAAAGAAAGAAGGGATGAACAAGAAAACGGAGAGGAAGAAGAAAAAGACGAAGATGAAGAAGAATTAGAAGGTTTACAGCTACAATTGAACCTCTCTGCGTTTTTCAGACGCCATTGGCATGGGCGTCGAGATCCACTTATGCGAAATCGATACCGCACTGAATTAATTGTATATTATGTAATCGTTTCCCGTGTTTGTTATATATCTCTGTTTGCTGTCAAGTTTTGTACAACATGTATAATACTGATGGCAACAAAATGTGTAAAAACGGTGTTTGATAGTGTCAATAGTCTTGTAGTTAATGGGATATAAATCGATATAGCTTGCAGGCTGGTATCGTGCGATTGTTACCTGATGTTGATCTGGACCGGCACACTACACACATATATTCTTGGTTGGCTGGCCGAGATAATTAAAAACTGATTGATGATTGAGAGGGAATTAGGGCCAGTTAATTTGTTTTCGACTGCCGACCGACTGGTCATGGTTAATAGGAGTAAATAATTGTTTATATTGTTTCCTGTGCAGGCTCTGTCCACTTGTATATCAAACAGCTAGCGATGGTCCCTTACAGAAAGCACGAATCCAATCATTACTGTGCACTAGTTTATTGGCGGGTTTTGCAGACAATCGTTTTACATGATGATGTTGATACCCCCCATGCGCAATCCTGTTTAGTTGTATTACACTCCACGCTTGGGAGGGTACGTCGGCGATTTCCTTTCTCCTCTGCAACATAAAAGTTATTCCGTCACATCCACATATTAGTTGTGTGTGAATTCCTTTCACTAGAGTGGTTAAGGCATTTGTCGCTAAGAGAGAAGGAATGAGTTCGCTTCCGCGTCGCGGATTACTGCACGCCTCAATCATTCATATCGTGCCAGCTCCTTGTGAAACTCTGGGGCACAGCTACACTCGTCCTCAGATCTCCCACTTTCGAGTCCTCTGCACGTACTTATTGTCTCGTACGGTTTCCACAGATTACTTGTAGGTAGCCTGTCCATATCTGTCAACATTTTCGTGGGTTTTACTTTGTACATGAACGTATTGCTGTTCCAATTCCCAAACCTCCTAATTAGCCTCTCGAAACATGCCGGCAGGTTACAGTCTACATATTCCCTGTTCCCCTGTTTATGGCCGCTAAATAAAATTATATCATTATGTTATTTATTCGCATAGTGAAAAGTGGGCAACACAGCGACCTACTACCAACCAGGAACACCGACGTCAAACCGTATCAGTGCTTCTCGTATCAACTTCAATACAAAACTATTTTCTTTGCGTCAAAGAAGAAACTCTCTCTCACACACAGACAAGAAAGCACAACACACGAAGTTGTCGTCTCTCAGTCGTAACATCAACTGTGTACCCGTTTTACAAGCCTTCCCACGCTACGGTTAGTTAGAATATGTTTAAATAAGTTGTATACACAGCAGAACGCAGTTTAGTGGTGGAGAAACGGTCACCGCACATATCTTTAGTGACTGAGACCTGGATTGTAGACATTTGGCTTGGCTGGCTTGGCTTCGTTCGTTCTCAATCTCCCACTACCAAACCCTAAAAGGGCTTAAGTAGCAGAATGTAGTCCAGAGAACGGATGCATTGTGTCGTAGTTTACAGCTTGACTGCGATATTTGCACCTTTCGGTCCAACACATCCGACTTCAGCAAGTATTTTGAAGTACCGGGTTATCATTCCCTCTTCGATCCCTTCTCCTTAGCCAGTCTGACCTGCTGCAGCCTGTTATCCAGGATCACCGCGTGGAGGTATAGAAGGGTCTTGGCAGATCTGTTTCGCTGGCCCTAACGCTAGCAGTCAGCTATGGGTCGCTGATCACTGCAGTTCATGCGCTGCTCAGTATCTTGATCCCGATTGTAGACATTTGAAATGATTCTATTATAATTAGAAACAATTTCTGTAATCTGCAATCTAGGAATACAATCGGCAGATATGGTGTTCGATGGAAGGTTGCCAAAATCTGTTGACATTTATCTCCTCATTTTGTCACGGAGTGCCATGTTGGATCATCCATTTCTCTGTCTTATTGATGGGCCACAGTGGCGGCGTTTATTATTTTAGATTCACAAGAATATCACTGACTATTGTCAGGAGTTCCGTAAACTTCAATCTATAATATATGTCAAAAAACAAGTACGGTGACCAACCAAATGTCACCACTACTTAAACATCAGTGTAAAAACAAAACGGCAACTGGTGAACACGATAATAAAATCAATTACAACTTGTGAAATGAGATGCTTGAGAGAAGTCGTCAACATCACCAGACGAGACAAAATGAAAAACAGTGCAAGAAACCACCTCCTCGCCAGAATACATACACAGACAGAAGGTTAAGTGGCTTGCTCATCTCATGAGAATGAAACCCGATCGGCTGACATTGAAAACAAACAGCAGTAACAGATCGGAATGTAGTGTCAAGGGTTAATGAACTGACACCATGAAAGAAACCATTTGCTAGCATGGACTCACAACAACCATAGAAGCACACGTGGTCGAAGTGCAAGACCTACAGCTCCCCACTACGAATCAATGCATCAGTGGAAGGATAAAGTAAAGTCAATATATATATATACATACAAGGCCTTTTTAGGGTAACTCACCAGTCAGTCAAAAATGTCACCATGTGGGATTGGTCGGACTATAGCTATGCAATTATGTTAACAAACTTAAACTAGACACTCATTTATTTATTTTTTACGTAATAATGCGACCAAACCAAAATACATTGTATTACACAGTATTAACCTATTTCTTTTTAAGAGAAAATGCACTGCTTTCAGAGACATGCGTTTGTGTTCTTGAACACGCTTGGTAGTTTTAACACTGAAGCACTATTTATCAATGACATTAGTAGGTTTAAATTGTGGTAGTAGAGGTACGTTTAGATTCGCCATCATAAGCTAACTTATGTAAATCTATTCTAACCTTAATATCATTAATAATTGTGCTAGAGTCGTTATATAGTAACGACTAAAAAAGTCATTAACCACTAAATACTGATTTATTCTACTCGACAAGCAAGTATTTGTACTCGTCACTGACAAGCGCTTTTATCAAGCCCTGATGATGACAGCAACAGTATTCATGCATGTTTTGTTGTACCTGACCTGTTAGTCTGGCACATCGTCCCCTTCCATATATGCAGCATGAAGGTCAGAGTTGTTTTGTATTTTCGCAAAGTAGGTTTTCTCCGTGCCTCGGAGTTACGGCCCCTCTGATGGTTGTTCTACGTCATGTCTGGCGGTCTTGTGGCAGGCACTCGCATGAGCTTACTTGCGGTTGAAGCATTTCTTTTGTCCACTGACCAGACGCTGGTCCTCTTTCAGATCGATGTACATTTGTTGTTTGGGGATTCGGTTTTCTGTCACGTCATGTTCTGCCCAACTTTTCTGAAATCCGGTCTACAGAAGTAGCTTGTAGGGAAGAGGTTTTTTACAGCATGCCTGCTGTACACAGTCAACGTCTCACTGACACACAGATGGATAGCGAGCACTAGACTGTAGACTTAGAATTTCGTTTCAAGGCTAAGACACCTTCGATTTCACACGCTGTAGCAGTAACCTAAAAGCAGCACTGACCTTGGGGATTCTGTACATGACCTGTCAATGGTAGTTTCCTGAAAAAATGTACTGCTAAGGTAAGTGAAGTTGTCACTGATTGAAGGCGCTCATTCTTGACTCTAATATTTGGGTCACCATAAACGCCACTCGGGGCAGACCGAAACATAAGTGATACCAAACATGTCATAGGCTATACAAAACTTGTCCACGTTTGTCTGCATGTCTCTTTCAGTGCCGGCAGTGAGGACCCAGTTTACAGTAAACAGTGAGTTGGAGATGTTTGTGTTCTTTACTTTGATGTGAGCCTGCAGTCGCCAGTGGTTTAAAAAGTTTTCCGCCAGTCCTGTATTTCATTCGCACTCCGTTTTCAATACAACCCGAAGAGTTATCACTGAGCATGCAGTAAACATTATGAGGAAGAGAGTTGGGGTTAGTACACAGCCCTGATTGACATTATTTGAGACAGAACGATATTTGACGTTTTCCCATCACTCAGCACATGAGCATTCATACCTTCATGAAATTGTTTGACGATCTTGGCATGAACCTGCTTAGACACTCGAATTTCTCAGTTATCTTTCAGTCCATCTCTGTTGCTGGTGTCAAAAGTCTTTGTCGAGTACATGAAAAAACCACGTTGCTGGTCTGGAAATTTCTCCTGATGTTGCCGAGTCGCGAATATCGTATCTACTTTTCCGCGATCTGAAGCCACATTGGCTCTCTGAATGGATACCATATTCTGGGTGATCGATCAATCGGTTGAAGTATCTTGCCAAGAACTCGTGTCAGTATCTTGCCAGCAGTCATTAAAAGGGCGTTTCCTCTTTGGTTGTCGAAGGATTGATGGTTTCCCTTTCGCTTTTATAAACGCACGATGTTAGCATCCTTCAGTTCTCATTGGGCATGTATACTTTCGTCATAAAACACCATCTGCAACTTCCTTGAATGAAGTATAACATTAAGTTTCAGTGTTATGAATTGTGTCCTAAAGAGATGGAATCTTGTTTGTTCCAATGCCTTTGAAGTAACTCGAGACTTCTCGTCCTAAATTTTACCTAGGTTTCTTAGTTGGCAGTCATATTCGGTGGCTTAAGTCACCAGGATGTTGAAGATGTGGGCCCTTGCTTTGTCGTTTCTCATATTTTGAGTTATGGTCTTATGACAGTGAATCATCCTACTCTCCTTCATGATTTCTTTCGATTTGCTGTGTGGTTGTTGATTTCTTGGTCCAGGTAAATCAAGGAATTCACATTTTAACATGGCCAATGTTCTCGTGTTGGGGTGATGCTTGTTCAAAGTGAAGAGTTAATTAGCAGTGATGAAATTCCCAGACCCTGGTTGCAGAAATTTCAGAATGAAGAGTTAATTAGCAGTGATGAAATGTCCCAGACCCAGGTTGTAGAAATTTCAGAATGAAGAGTTAATTAGCAGTGATGAAATGTCCCAGACCCAGGTTGCAGAAATTTCAGATTGAAGAGTTATTTAGCACTGATCGAAGGTCTCGGGCCTAGATAACATACTTTTTGTAGGACATGCTTTCAGGGTTGCTAATTTGACTATTTTCATAATTCCAGCCTGATATAACCAAAATTATTATAAGTGGTGAAAATGGTGTATCTTTTTGAACAGAAAGTAAACAGCAACGCAGTATGGATCATAAAAAACGGAGAATAGGCTTACTTCAACTGTGCAATATTGTTGTAAAGCACGACTAACGAAGATTGTGTATGGAACATATTCGTGGAAGCAAAAACGGAAGAAAGAAACAACCACAGCAGAATCCCTGAAATTGGACTTGAGCTGGTTTGAGTAGGGAGAGAACTGCAGTTGGGGGTGGGTGGAGGTGAGGAGGTCTTACTTTTCTTTGTTGTCAGAGAAATGGAAATACTGATAATATCAGCAACAACAATAGGGAGACAAGAGGATGAGGTCTCTGTTTGAGAGAGAGAGAGAGAGAGAGAGAGAGAGAGAGAGGTAATCTCTTTGTTACAGTGAAAGGTAAGTTTTCTGTTAGAGTGGGAGGTAAGGTCTATGTTAGAGTGAGAGGTAAGGTCTCTGGGCAAAGTGAGAGGAAAGGCCTGTAGTAGAGTGAGAGGTAAAGTCTCTGTTAGAGTGAGAGGTAAGGTATCAATTATAGTGAGATGTAAGATTTTTTCTAGAGTGAGAGGGAAGGTCTCTTCTAGAGTGAGAGGTAAGGTCTCTACTTGGGTGAAAGGTAATGTCTCTTCTAGAGTGAGAAGTAAGCTCTCTTCTAGAGTGAGAGGTAAGGTCTCTACTTGAGTGAGAGGTAAGGTTGTCTTCTAGAGTGAGAAGTAAGCTCTCTTCTAGAGTGAGAGGTAAGGTCTCTACTTGAGTGAGAGGTAAGGTTGTCTTCTAGAGTGAGAGGTAAGGTCTCTTCTTGAGTGAGAGCTAAGGTCTCTATTTGAGTGAGAGGTAAGTTCTCTTCTACAGTGAGAGGTAAGGTCTCTACTTGGGTGAAAGGTAAGGTCTCTTCTTGAGTGAGAAGTAAGCTCTCTTCTAGAGTGAGAGGTAAGGTCTCTACTTGAGTGAGAGGTATGATTGTCTTCTAGAGTGAGAGGTAAGGTCTCTTCTTGAATGAGAGGTAAGGTCTCTACTTGAGTGAGAGGTAGGTTCTCTTCTTGAGTAAGAGGTAAGGTCTCTACTTTAGTGAGAGGTAAGTTCTCTTCTTTAGTGAGAGGTAAGGTCTCTAGAGTGAAAGGGAAAGGTCTCTACTAAAATGACGAGAGAAAATCTCAGTCGATCAGAGCGGGAAATACATGACAGCAGTCTCCAGAACAAGAATGTACAGTCGCACCTAGATCTTTCGACCGTTTCTAGACCAGAGAACTGACGAAACTGAACATAGACCAGTGAGCGAAGCGGCGACTCTTAGCAACGAAACTTGAAGCTATTGATGTAGTTTAAGACAATGACTTACGGTATATGACGTGCATGTTCCGAGCAGTTGGACACCGGTATCATTGCCAAGCAGGAACGGACTTATATCCCCAGTAAAGTATGTTTTTTCTTTGGTGGGTTGAAATATAAATCACAACTGCACACTGACAAGCTAGAGTGACAAGCGGCTTTTATTCCTCAACCCTATAAATCAAATAAAAGACTCTCAACAGTTGGAATAAAATAATATTATTTTGTGTATATCAGCTGTTTTGTTAACATCATCTGTTTTGTTATATCAGCTGTTTTGTTATATCAGCTGTTTTGTATATATCAGCTGTTTTGTTTACATCAGCTGTTTTGTTATATCCACTGTTTTGTTTACATCAGCTGTTTTGTTACATCCACTGTTTTGTTTACATCAGCTGTTTTGTTTACATCATATGTTTTGTTACATCAGCTGTTTTGTTTACATCAGCTGTTTTGTTTACATCATCTGTTTTGTTACATCAGCTGTTTTGTTTACATCATCTGTTTTGTTTACATAAGCTGTTTTGTTTACATCATCTGTTTTGTTTACATCATCTGTTTTGTTTACATTATATGTTTTGTTATATCAGCTGTTTTGTTAACATCATCTGTTTTGTTACATCAGCTGTTTTGTTTACATCAGCTGTTTTGTTACATCCACTGTTTTGTTTACATCAGCTGTTTTGTTAACATCATATGTTTTGTTTAAATCAGCTGTTTTGTACACATCATTTGTTTTATTTAGATCAGCTGTTTCGTTTACATCAGCTGGTTTGTTTACATCAGCTGTTTTGTTTACATCAGCTGGTTTGTTTACATCAGCTTTTTTGTTTACATCATTTATTTTGTTTACCTCAGCTGTTTTGTTTACATCAGCTGTTTTGTTTACATCAGCTGTTTTGTTTACATCATTTATTTTGTTTACCTCAGCTGTTTTGTTTACATCAGCTCTTCTGATTTCATGAGCTGTTTTATTTACATCAGCTGTTTTGTTTACTTCAGCTGTTTTGTTTACATCAGCTGTTTTGTTTACATCAGCTGTTTTGTTTACTTTAGCTGTTATATTTACATATGTGTTTTGGTTATATCAGTTGTTTTGTTTACCTCACGTGTGAAGATGCTCTTTGAGACCTCAATAAGCCTGTCTTCATCGTGTCAAATTCTCAATCCATGCCACAGAGGTACAGTAGTGATGGCTACGACATAAACAGATAACTCTGAGAGATGTCTCACACCTTCTAGAGTTTGCCTGCCTGGATGTGCTACGCTAGTCACTCTAGGGGGAACGGCTTTACCAGAGCTTAAATCTTGGTGTAGAAGCTACCCACAATAGCGACATTAACTTCTGATCAGCGGGGAATAATGAAATGAGACTAACACCGTCTGGTGATATTTCAGTCGATAAGAAAACGGTTTACAAAGTACAGGAGTTATTTTTAAAATGTCGATTGAACAGAAAGGGGCGTCTAAGAGAATGGATAATGAGTATGTAGAACTAGCGAGGTACATCAAACTATAGTATTCATACTCTTCACCATTTGCTGAGGAGGACTGGGCCTGTATTGACCTTTTCGAATTATAGTGGTGTCGTTTTTGAATAGCGTAACACGATATAACATTCTCATCCTTATCAGCATCAACATCAATATCATCATCATTAATGTTATCAACATAATCACCCTCATAATTATGATCATCCACGTTACTATAACATACTATAACATACTTTAACATACTATAACATACTTCAACATACCATAACATACTACTACAAACTATAACATACTTTAACATACTTTAACATACTATACTTTAACATACTATAACATACTTTAACATACTATAACATACTATAACATACTGTAAAATATTATATCATACTTAAACATACTTCTACATACTATAACATACTTTAACATATCATAACATACTACTACAAACTATAACATACTTTAACATACTTTACCATACTATACTTTAACATACTATAACATACTATAACATTCTATGCTATACTATAGCATTCTATAACATAAAATAACATACTATCGCTTGCTATAACATACTACTACACACTATAACATATTATTCTAAACATACTATAACATACTATAATATACTATTGCATACTATATCATTCTATAACATAAAATAACATACTATCGCTTACTATAACATACTATTATAACATTGTAACATCCTAACCCTTTGTAGCTGAGATTATGGTACCAGTGCGCACGAGCTGTAAATTGGTACCTAACGTATAATTAGGGTAGTAAAAGGCAGGGAGAAGTGAACTGAGCAATCTCCCACAAAGCGTTTGCCGAAGTCTCTAAACATTTCATTCACAAGCGATGGTTAAATCTGCTGTAGGATCCCCTTCACCCTTTGAACATTCGACATTTGTCACATGCGATTAAGGAGGATTGTGCATGGAGCTAGCAATATTATTATATAAACAAATTGAGACTGCTGCTGGCACGGGTGTACGATTTCAAAATCAACATTTACACAACCCTTTATAATGCTGCAACAACAGTCAGAGCCCGTGATTCCCATGGAGCAAAAAGGAAACAAGAAGAAAGGTATGAGAAGAAAGAAGAAAGATGACGGTAGAAAAAAAGGCACAGAGTGAATGGCTGCATTTGTAAATATGTTTATCTGAAGTCAAGAGATAAAGGGCCGGAACTGGCTTATCTGAAACTTCTTCGACGTACCAAAACTTGATAAACTATTTCCATAGTCAATGCTTGTGATAGTACGAGGAATTCATTTGAGAAGGTATTTCCCTTGCGTACGTAACTCGGTAATACTAAATGTATACACAGAGGCACGCAGATATAACGGAATGGTTATGCCATTCAAGATTGGGAAGTTTGCCATTTGAGGTGTCATAAATCTTCAACAACAAGTTACAGTCAGACCTGCCATATGGATCTGAAACACGGAGAACAACAACAATAACTTTACAAAGGGACAGGATTTAACAATTGGGTGCTTTTGCGGACTATGAGGGTTGATATGGTTATGAGGTTGAGATGGTATTAGGGTTGAGATGGTATTAGGGTTGAGATGGGTATGAAGGTTGAGATGGGTATGAGGGTTGAGATGGTTATGAGGGTTGAGATGGTATTAGGGTTGAGATGGTATTAGGGTTGAGATGGTATTAGGGTTGAGATTGTATTAGGGTTGAGATGGTTATGAGGGTTTAGATGGTATTAGGGTTGAGATGGGTATGAGGGTTGAGATGGTATTAGGGTTGAGATGGTATGAGGGTTGAGATGGGTATGAGGGTTGAGATGGTATTAGGATTGAGATGGTATTAGGGTTGAGATGATTATGAGGGTTGAGATGGGTATGAAGGTTGAGATGGGTATGAGGGTTGAGATGGTATTAGGGTTGAGATAGTAGGAGGGTTGACAAGGTTATGAGGGTTGAGATGGTTATGAGGGTTGAGATGGTTATGAGGGTTTAGATGGTATGAGAGTTGAGATGGTATTAGGGTTGAGATAGTAGGAGGGTTGACATGGTTATGAGGGTTGACATGGTTATGAAGGTTGAGATGGTTATGATGGTTGAGATGGTTATGAGGGTTGAGATGGTTATGAGGGTTGCGATGATATGAGGGTTGAGATGGTATGATACTAGAACTGTTGGAAAGAACCAGACAGAGACAAGTGGAGGATGTGGTGATGAAACGGCTAGGGTATTGAACAGGTAACACATTCAGGTAACCAGCTCATTGAATGCAAGGTAATATCTGTTCTGGTATCATCAGAACAAAACAGCTAGAGTGAGCGACCAAATCACTAATCGACCAGATAGTTCCAGACGTCCATAAAGGAAACAGGGAAGGCCATTACAGAGCTGGTCAATTGCTGGCTCAAAACACGAGGACTTGGAGTACATTTGTTGAAAACTTGCGATCCACAGCGTCCGAAATGATGACTGAAATCTTAACCTTTTTAGCTTCCTGCGAAGCATTGGAGGTCTAGGAGGTCATTGTGCACATAGTTAGGTAAAAGGGTAAGGGAACGGTTTAATGTGCACGCCAAGTAATCAAATATTATGTTGACATTTGTGTGGCATAAATGATGGGGAACTCTGTTTGGGGCGAGTTTAGACGCAGGTACTTTCTGTTCCCCTTTAGACCCCGGCACAACTGGGGTGGATATGATTATTGTGAGTTTACCCTAATATCACGCATGGTTCTAATTCGTCCTTCGTTTCCGAAGAGGACCCCATTGACATTTGTTAATTCTGGAGTGGGTTCGTAGGTGGCTTATCAAACCAATCGAAGAGGACCCCTTTGACATTTGTTAATTCTGGAGTGGGTTCGTAGGTGGCTGATCAAACCAGTCTGAGCTTGAAAGCGTCTGTCGCAAAGAGGGCAGAGAAACACTATCTAGCCATCAGGAGGAGGCAACTCATCTCTTGCCTTTCGTGTCGCCCGTCTCAGTGCAACTTTCTTGATTCTTGTCTGCTCCATATATGCCGTGCCAGAAAGATTGGACAACGCCAGGCAGAGCGATCAGCAACAATGTTCTCCCAATTCTCAAGGTCAATACCGCAGTTCTTCAGTGAGGCTTTCAGAGTGTCTTTGTAACGTTTTATTTGACCACATCGAGCTCGCTTGCCCGACTCAAACTCGTCATAGAATACTTTCTTTGGAATCCACTGATTTGACATGTGGACAACATGGTTTCCCCGTCTATATGTCACAGACATTTGAAGTAATAATAGACTCGTGGCACCTTCGTGAATGTCGGAAAAGACAAACAGTTATTGAGGTTATAAAACTCATTATCTAATTAATCTTCTGCAAAAACATGCATCTTAAGCGTCACAAAATGATTTCATACAGGTTTCAAAGGAGCCATCTACAATTGTGGCCATGTGCATCATATGCAGCGGAACGCAGAAGTAAGCGAATATTTGGCAGCAGATCCTCTTGACCGAAAACGACAGAACATCACAGTACATTGTCTTTATTTTGTTGTCTGTTATATCTTTAACACATTGCCTTAATGGCCGAGTAGACTGTCAGATTGATACCACTCTGACTTAATGGTGTAATAGACTGTCACATTGATATCACTCTGACTTAATGATGTAATAGACTGTCACATTGATATCACTCTGACTTAATGATTTAGTAGACTGTCACATTGATATCATTCTGACTTAATGGTGTAGTAGACTGTCACAATGATACCACTCTGACTTAATGGTGCAGTAGACTGTCACATTTATATCACTCTGACTTAATGGTTGCAGTAGACTGTCACATTGATATTACTCTGACTTAATGGTGTAATAGACTTTCACATTGATATCACTTTGACTTAATGGTGTAGTAGACTGTCACATTGCTATCACTCTGGGATCAAGACGCTGAGCAGAGCATGAGCTGCAGTGGTTAGCGACCCATAGCTGACTGCTAGCGTCAGGGCCAGCGAACAATAGCTGCCAAGACCCTTTTACACCTCCACGCGGTGATCCTTGATAACAGGCTGCAGCAGGGCAGACTGGCTAAGGAGAAGGGATCGAAGAGGGAATGCTAACCCGGTACTAAAAAAATACTTGCTGAAGTCGGATGGGTTGGACCGAAAGGTGCAAATATCGCAGTCAAGCTGTAAACTACAACACAACGCATTCCGTTTGCTGGACTACATTCTGCTACTTACCCTTTCAGGGTTTGGTAGTGGGAGATTAAGAACGAAGAAGAAGAAGAAGCTATCACTCTGACTTAATGGTGCAGTAGACTGTTACATTGATATCACTCTGAATTAATGGTGCAGTAGACTGTGACGTTGATATCACTCTGACGTAATGGTGTAGTATGTCATATCAATAGTACAATGTCTTAATGGCGTCATCTAACACAACAACAGCACTGTGGTTTAATGATGTATTCTGTCGGGTTGTCTATGTATGCCATTATTCTCAGTATTTATTTGTAATTTTGTAAATAAATGTATAATCGTGTTAAAATAGTTGTCCAAAAATGGTTTAACAAGCAGTTTATCATCAGAAGAATTGTTAACATGCAATTTAACATCAGGACAGACTAGTCATAAGTCACTAAAGTCAGTGTCAGTAGCAGCATACTGTCAAATACCCAGTCTCACGCCAACACCAAGCATATAGAAACAGGAAGCAATAAAGCAGCCTGGCCATGGAAGGGGGGTCGTTACCGTGATTCATGTAGTGGTGATTCTGCAGAGAAACCTAGCAGTGCACTACATCTAGGCGGTTCCATGTCTACCTACTTCAGGACGCCTCGGAATATTTGAAGAACTACATCAAACTTCTTTCAGAAACAACTGTCAAGATGGAACTTAGCATGAGGTGCACATACAAAAACAAAATGAGATCATACACTGACAGGAACCTAGGTCTCCACCAGTCTTAAGTCTTAGTCAAGAACATGACATGACAGACACAGACATGAACCTAGGTTTATATAAGTCTTAAGTTTGAATCAAGAACAGGACAAAACAAAAAAACAGCGTCGTGGAAGATGTTATAATTTTTAATTGATCTTTCATAGAACGCCAGCTGTTTTTTGAAATACGTTTTTAATCTCCCCAACATCCTATTATTTGAGCATTTCAACACTAAAGATGTTCTTTTTGTTTCTATTCAGTGTGCCATCCTATCTACAAGACATGTATTCTGTCAATCGTGGTCGTTTCTCGCGGCGATAAGAGTTACCAGGCCCTTCTATGTGCATATAGGACCGTTGCTTCACCCTTCTACCTGGCTATGTGCACATTGAACCGTTGCGTCACCCATCTACCTGACTATGTGCACAATGTACCGTTTCCTTCCCCATTTACCTGACTATGTGCACATTGAACCGTTGCTTCATCCTTCTACCTGACTATGTGCACAATGATCCGTCTCCTTCCACATCTACCTGCCTATGTGCACAATCAACCGTTTCCTTCCCCTTCTACCTGACTATGTGCACAATCAACCGTTTCCTTTCCCTTCTACCTGACTATGTGCACATTGAACCGTTTCCTTCCCCTTCTACCTGACAATGTGCACATTGAACCGTTTCCTTCCCCTTCTACTTGACTACGTGCACATTAAGCTGTTTCCTCACCCTTCTACCTATCTCCACATTGAACCGTTTCCTCACCCTTCTACCTTCTACCTCACTACCTGCACATTGAACCGTTTCCTCACCCTTCTACCTCACTACGTGCACATTGAACTGTTTCCTCACCCTTCTACCTTCTACCTCACTACCTGCACATTGAACCGTTTCCTCACCCTTCTACCTCACTACGTGCACATTGAACCGTTTCCTCACCCTTCTACCTCACTACGTGCACATTGAACCGTTTCCTTCGTCTTTTACCTGATTACGTGCACATTAAGCTGTTTCCTCTCCCTTCTACCTATCTGCACATTGAACCTTTCTTGCGGTCTGTTTATTCTAACGTCTAAATAAGAGTGACTGTTCTGTACTGTTTTCTTGTAACACAAGGTGAAGCAGAGAAATCCACGATCTTTACATTTTACAAATAGAGCTGCCGTGAATGACTGGAATATAATTACATTTAGTGAGAATTTTTTTTTTCTATCGCCTTATTACTCGAATCCTCCAAGGCGGTGTGTGTTGCACTGTGGTTTCTATGTTACGCCTGTCGCCCAATGCATCCGACTTCAGCATCCATTTTATGTAAGGGTCTGCTTCCTCCTGCATTTTCTAAGGGTTTGCTTCCACGGGATAACGGCCGGTGCTGATGGGGATCGAATCCAGCACGGTCGGATTGGGAGCCGTGCCACTTAACCACTAGGCCACGCCGTCCCTCAATTGTAGTGACAATTGTATTTTGGGTTCTTTGCAAGAGAATGTCTACCTACACAAACAATTTTCTACATGGATGAGTTAAGAAAACGGATAAAGAAAGGAAAGGATAAGATAAAATAGCGTACAATTGACACATCAGTTAAAATAGTAGTGCACTCAACTTCGCGTATGTGTTGCAGCTAGCGCCGGACATTTTGAGTGCACCTGAAACTGACAGATGATAACATTTTGAGTGCACCTGAAACTGCCAAATGATAACATTTTGAGTGCACCTGAAACTGCCAGATGATAACATTTTGAGTGTACCCGAAACTGACAGATGATAACATTTTGAGTGCACCTAAATCTCCCAGATGATAACATTTTGAGTGCACCTGAAACTGACAAATGATAACATTTTGCGTGCACCTGAAACTGACAAATCGTAACATTTTGAGTGCACCTGAAACTGACAGATGGTAACATTTTGAGTGCACCTGAAACTGACAGATGGTAACATTTTGAGTGCACCTGAAACTGACAGATGGTAACATTTTCTCATTATTATCACAACATATCATGATAATCAGGTCATTTTCAGTAGAGGTAAACAGAACAATAAAATAATTTCAAGGTGTGGATATATCAGCGAAATCCTGTATATCTTCATTTTATCTTTTTTAATTGTCCGAAATCCACGTAGAGTTCTTCTCATGTTGATGTTGTGAGAAAGTCCATTTAAGTGAACCCAAGAGCAACCATTCATTGTGCAGAACTCACATCAATCAAGGGATATTGGCCTCTCATTCTCTCTGGAGCTAGATACATCACGGTTCATTCTGTTATTTTTGTATGTTATAGATTTCCCTTTCGTCCGTTACAATCACGGTTTCTATGTATCTGAATATGGCTGTTTGGTTCAATATATGTGTATCTAACTATTTGGGTGGTTAAGTGATATATCAGTTAAGATACATGTCTGTCGATGCGAATCAGTCAGGCTCAATCACACGGAATAGTTTACTTAGATATAAATAGTACCTGACTAACAGTAATTGAAGGCAAGACGATAATGAATAGAACCGGCTAAGCCACCTCAGGAAAAGCTAAGACAATGTTGAATGAGGTCTCTGACAATGTGTCCGCTATAGAACATCGTACGATAGCAACATGCAACAGCACAGTAGAAGGAAGTCTCTGACAATGTGTCCGCTATAGAACTTCGTACGATAGCAACATGCAACAGCACAGTAGAAGGAAGTCTCTGACAATGTGTCCGCTATAGAACATCGTACGATAGCAACATACAATAGCACAGTTGAAGGAAGTCTCTGACAATGTGTCCGCTATAGAACATCGTACGATAGCAACATGCAACAGCACAGTAGAAGGAAGTCTCTGACAATGTGTCCGCTATAGAACATCGTACGATAGCAACATGCAACAGCACAGTAGAAGGAAGTCTCTGACAATGTGTCCGCTATAGAACTTCGTACGATAGCAACATGCAACAGCACAGTAGAAGGAAGTCTCTGACAATGTGTCCGCTATAGAACATCGTACGATAGCAACATACAATAGCACAGTTGAAGGAAGTCTCTGACAATGTGTCCGCTATAGAACATCGTACGATAGCAACATGCAACAGCACAGTAGAAGGAAGTCTCTGACAATGTGTCCGCTATAGAACATCGTACGATAGCAACATGCAACAGCACAGTAGAAGGAAGTCTCTGACAATGTGTCCGCTATAGAACATCGTACGATAGCAACATACAATAGCACAGTTGAAGGAAGTCTCTGACAATGTGTCCGCTATAGAACATCGTACGATAGCAACATGCAACAGCACAGTAGAAGGAAGTCTCTGACAATGTGTCTGCTATAGAACATCGTACGATAGCAAAATACAACAGCACAGTAGAAGGAAGTCTCTGACAATGTGTCTGCTATAGAACATCGTACGATAGCAAAATACAACAGCACAGTAGAAGGAAGTCTCTGACAATGTGTCTGCTATAGAACATCGTACGATAGCAAAATACAACAGCACAGTAGAAGGACGTCTCTGACAATGTGTCTGCTATAGAACTTCGTACGATAGCAACATACAACAGCACAGTAGAAGGAAGTCTCTGACAATGTGTCCGCTATAGAACATCGTACGATAGCAAAATACAATAGCACAGTAGAAGGTAGTCTCTGACAATGTGTAGGCTATGGGACATCGTATGATAGCAACATGCAACAGCAAAGCACAGCAGCAATATTCAACAGCAACACTCAAAAGCAACAAAACAACATCAAGATTACGACAACAACATGCAACATCAACAGAAATATTCAACGTACAACAATATACATCACATACAACAGCAACAATACAATATCAACAACACATCATCAACAAATAACAGCATACAATACAACACCAACATGCAACAGCAACCTACTACAGCAACAGAAAACATCAACATAGAACAGCAACAATACAACATCAACAATACAACATCAACATATACTAGCAGCATACAACATCAACATAGAACAGCAACAATACAACATCAACATATACTAGCAGCATATAACAGCAACATATGACACCAACATATGAAAACAAAAAATGAAAGCAACATATGACACTAACATATTTCTTCTTCCTTCTTCGCCGTCTGTTCTCAATCTCCCGCTACCAAGCCCTGAACAGGGTTTTGCAAGTAGCAGGATGCAGTCCGGAGAACGGAATGCGTTGTGTGGATAGTTTACAGTATTACTGCGATATTTGCACCTTTCAGTCCGATACATCCGTTTACGGCAGGACATCAACATATGAAAGCAATATATGAAAGACACATTTGACAGCAACATATAACATCACCATATGACACGAACATATGACACCAACATATGACACGAACATATGACACCAACATATGACACCAACATATGACACCAACATATGACACCAACATATGACAGTAACATATGACACCAACATATGAACATAACATATGACAGCGACATATACAAGTAACATACGACAACCACATACGACAACAACTTAGGAAAGCAACATTCGACAGTAACATACGACATCAACATTACGACAACAACATATGACAGCCAAATTACGACGGTAATATACGATAACAATCATACCTGAGCGATCATACAACAACATATGACAGCAACATTACGACAACAACATACGACAACAACATACGACAACAACATTTAACAGCAACATTATGACATCAATATTACGGCATCGACATTACGACAGCAACAATATGACAGCAACATTACCACATCAACATTACGACAGCAACATTACGACAGCAATATTACCACATGAACATTACGACATCAACATTACGACAACAACACACAACAACAACATACACATTTGTGTAATACAACACGAAAAGGTAATCCGATATCAGACAATGCTGTCGGGGATGACATGTTAGATACTTCAGTACAAGACCTCAGCTGTTTATGAGGTGGGCCAACCTTAGCCGTGAGAAGCGAACTCTACCACTTTGCTAATCAAAGTCTCATCATAAATTGTCTCTATCTTCGACGGCATGTCCTGCACTAACATTAATATCTTGCACCAGCTGAATGTGGAATAATAAGATTATTTATTGACTCCTTATCGTACTTCTATCGAATTTTTTTGCTATTATCAATACAGTCATAACACAGACAAACTGAGTTCAAAGCGATAAACATAAAGCAACACAAATGAGTGCATTTACCGTTGTTTCCTCAAAACGTCAATATAATCGAGCTGATGCTATCCACAGACAGTAGGGAAAATTTATTCTCAAGCAGAATTGCTACAACTCCACATCACTGTCAGCTGGTAACTTGGGTGGTGTGGTGTGTTCGAGGCGAGATCGCAATTTGGTTCAGACTGCCGGCCGCACGCATTCCCACACACACCAGGCTGGGAGAAGCAGATCGCGACAGGCGCGTCATGGGGAGGTACTGTTTGTCATTCTCTTTTCTTTCTGGAGTGAGGCGAAGTGACGGTTGGAAGGAATAGGAAGCGAGAGGGATAGAGAAGGAGAGAGGGCGATAGGGGGAAGGTAGCAGAAAGAGAGTGGGAGAGAGTGTGCTGGACATAGAAGAGAAGATAGAAAGAGGAGGAACGAGAGCTAGACAAAGAAGGAAGAGAGAGTAAGTGTGAGAGATAGGAAGAGAGAGGGAAGAGAAAAGAGAGAGTGAGAGGCCGTGGATAAAGAGTAAGAAATAGATTCAGTGATGGATGGAAACATGAAGAGAGACAGTGCCAGAGAGATATACAATGAGAGAGGAAGAAAGAAGAACAACACGAGAGAGCCAGGCAGAAAGAGAGAATGGAAACCAGTGGAGAAGAGGCAATTACATTGAATGATGAAGAGGAGATGAAAGAAAAATAGGGAACCAAGGAGAAAGAAAAAAACGAGATATACAAGGGAGAACAAGTACGAGGTAGGACAAGGGAATAGATAGTGAGAACTGAAGTGAGAGTTTCAATGTGATAGCGGGATCGCGAGGAAGAGAATTTCAATGTGATAGAGGGATCGCGAGGGAGAGAGCTTCAATATGATAGCGGGATCGCGAGGGAGAGAGCTTCAATGTGATTACGGGATCGCGAGGGAGAGAGTTTCAATGAGATAGCGGGATCGCGAGGGAGAGAGCTTCAATGTGATAGCGGGATCGCGAGGAAGAGAATTTCAATGTGATAGAGGGATCGCGAGGGAGAGAGCTTCAACTTGATAGCGGGATCGCGAGGAAGAGAATTTCAATGTGAAAGAGGGATCGCGAGGGAGAGAGCTTCAATGTGTTAGTGGGATCGCGAGGGAGAAAGTATACAGATCGTGCCCTTGATAGGAAAGCAGACGTACTGATGAAATATGTTGTACCAGAGTTTCTGAGTACAGTACTCTACCGAGAATCGCAGAGATCTTTGCTTCCTTGTGTTAGATCTCCCGTGCTGTGAATGCCTGGCTGTTTTCCGGTAGAGTGGTGTGTGTCTCAGAGCCAAGAATCGACCACTGTCACAGTGAGTGCTTGACATATAAATCCAGTTTAACCTATCGCGAGTGCAATACTACGTGCAACAGAGACAAGGCCACTGCCACACGGAAAGTGTGACAAGACGCAACAGTTTGGTTTGTCCCATGGGACTGAAGCCCCAAGCTAGCCCGAGACCCACATGATATTCTGCCCTCATATGGCGGTACGTCGCTGATTATTTCCACTTCTTCTTTCCGTATTTATTTTATCTGACTATCCACCACATGACGATGATACAATGACGGCGTACGTTACACTGTTTTAGCATATCTAGTTTGAAGGAAGACTAGCGTATCATCATCATCAACATCAGTCCGGTAACCTAGAAGGTCGTTGAGCACCGTTATTGCAGTTTGTCGAACCAGTTCACGCCATACGGTCTCAATTTTTCGCCATGGTATTAGTTTCAGCTATAGACCTTTTCGTTCTCCCTTTTATATTGTCCTCCCATCTCTTTTTTTGGGTTCTTCTCTCCCACGCTTCCCAGGCACAGTGCCTTACAGGACGGTCTTGGTCAGCCCCACCAATAGTGATATATGTCCATACCATGTCAATTTTCGTGTTTTTACTTTAGTCATTAGGTTTTTATACTGGCCTAACTCCTTCCTAACAATTTCAAGTGTTAGTAACGCGATCCAGTTATGAAAACCAAGAATTCTTCGCAACCATCTCATTTCTATTGCGCAAATGTTACGTTCTAGTGCAGCCGTCAGAGTCCAAGTCTCACACGCGTAGAGGTATACGGGGTGACCATTGTTTACATTAAAGTCAGCTTCGATTTAAGACTAATGTTCTTGTCTTTCCAGATTATTCGCAATCTGGTCAGGGCGACCATGTCCTTCGCGGTCCTTGACAGGATCTCCGCTCTAGATTGCTGCGCATTCATTTCAGACTAACGTTTGGTCAGGCAAAATATACTGATCAAACATATTAGGATCGGGCAAAATTTACTGGCCAAGACCTTACCTTGGATTTCTCGCAGCACTTCTTGAAAACGGGCTGTTTTCAAGGAAGCCTGGCTAACATGTTGAGGGTTCGACGTGATCCTCGGAGTAGTGAGCGACACGCAGATGCAACTAAGCATAGCACAACCACCTGGAGAACCCCGGTCCACCTTCATCAGCACGCTCGGAATGTGAGGAAAACTACGACAACCCGCCACTTAACGTCCTTTTAGGGCGCACAAAATAGTAATCCTATTCATTGTATTATACTTCAACAACAGCAACAACAACAACAACAACATCAGCAGCAGCACTGCTAGTGTTGAATAACAAAATAGGTATTGGGCTCCAACCTGAAGCTAAATCACCAATTTATGTAGATGTGTATAAATCTCCCATTTATGTAGAAGTTTATAAATCTCCCATTTATATAGATGTTTATAAATTACTCAATTATGTAGATATTTATAAATCTCCAATTAATGTAGATGTTTATAGATCTCCCATTTATGTAGATATTTATAAATTTCCGATTTATGTAGATGTTTATAACTCTACCATTTATGTAGTTTATAAATCTCCAAGCATTCCCTTTTCAGACGACGTGATTTTAAGAGTCCCACTTTCAAATATTGATCATGAGATTTCTAGACTTGTTCTGTGCCAAATATTAATCATGAGATTTCTAGACTTTTTCTGTGTCAAATATTGGTCATGAGATTTCTAGACTTATTCTGTTTCAAATATTGATTTATGATTTAATGATTTAAGAGCAGTACTCTGTCAACTATGCCAGCAGTCCAAACCAAAAAAGAGTAGTGGTACAGTGGGTTCCATCCCACTGTAACATCCAAGGCAACGAGGATGCAGACAGACTGGTAAAAGAAGGTGCAATACTACCACAACCAGATACTAGTGTGACCTACGAAGAGTAAAAACGGCTTATTAGAGCCAGATACATGACCAAATGGGAAACAGAACATACTGGCTATACAAAAAACGATGCCTATTACCAGTTGAACAGAAGAGAGCAGGTCGTGGTCTTCGACTTGGCACAGGACACAATAGACTTATTCTGTGTCAAATATTGATCATGAGATTTCTAGACTTATTCTGTGTCAGATATTGATCATGAGATTTCTAGACTTATTTTGTGTGTCAAAGCTGAGTCAGGACGAAGCTCAAGTTACAGTTAGTCAATTCAGATCAAGGCTCATTAATGATGTATGTCTTCTTTATTCATTAATAACAGTCATTATTATAATAAATAGTGTACGGAGAACTGGTACCAGCCGAACAACAATGTAATAATCATCAAGAAAACCTTTTCTGCTCCCTGTGCAGCATATACTTCAGAAAGTACATAGAAAGTCTTCAAATATTGACGTGCCAATATCTATTACAGTTTCTGTGGCTCAAGTTTCTACAGGATGGGGTGCCCAGCTCATATGCCCAGCTTTCCTTAGTCTCCACTCATGACGTGCCTGTCAAGCCACAGTGTTACTATTCATTGTACCGATTTCTAGAGATGAACCATTTTACTTATATTTTCTTCCCTCAAGAACACTGTTTTGTTATAGAAGAAGTTTTATGGAACAGCCGGGTGAAGGAGAGCAGACATCAAAAACTGAATACCTTTGATCCCTTCGTGAAAATCGTGCTAGGGTTGAAATTGTCCGAAGATGAAAGACCGTGACGTAAACCTGCTGACGCGATTATCGTTGAGAGAGTCATGTTTAAATATCAGTTTCAAGGTGTATTTTGTTTGTTGTTCTGGTTATTTGGTCCCTGAACTCTTTGTTGTGGCTTTTTTGAAACGTGTCTTGCGATCCGTTTTGTACAGTACGTAAAATCACATTTGTTTGGTGTCTTCTCTCTAGTTAGGAAGACCCATTATCGCAGTTGTAGAACACTGGCCTATCATAGCAAAGGTAAGTGGTTTAATACCCCTGTCTGTACGCTTCAGTCGACCCAGCTGTTAATCTACCATACGACTAGAGAAGTACAAGCTGAGACTTAGCACATTGAGGTCTCTAACAACTTCACACCCAAATGTTAGTGTAACTGCTATGGGACAGACCCTTACTTCATACATTAGTTAGACCATGTTTCTGTTTTATAAAACAAAAGTTGATAGCCTCTAGTATGGTATATAATGCACTAAATTACTTTCCAATTTTCATTATCCGTCAATTAATCATTCAATAAAAGCACTTCTACTCCCCCCAGAGCATAGGTCCTCAACAAATACTCGCCCTGCCATGTGCTATGATATCTCTTTTCACTTCTTTCTTGCCGTTTGCATGTTTGTATCTACTTCCCTTCTCTATTAGTGTTGAGGTTTTCCCCTACGTTTCTTGCCCCAAGGATACCAGAACGGCGAGGGTCTTGTACTACTCATCTGTTCTTCGATATATGTCCTATCCATCGCCAGCACCTTCTCTTTACGTCTATCCCTACTGGCATCTTGTCTGTTGTTTCCCATAATTCTGTATTAATGACTTAATCATATCATTGCATCATTTCAGCGAAGGCATCCATTATTGTAAGCTTGCGTCTTTTTAGTTTTACTTTTCTTTGTTCCCAGGTCACAGATCCATTACATGGGACGAACTTTACATTGATGTCGAAGATCTGCATTTTTGTGGTGACTTAATTTCTTTCGATTTCCAACCATTCTCTAACGAAATTAAAACCCATTCGGCCTTTCGTATTCTTAATTTGAAATCTCTTTCAGTACCTCCTACCGTGTCTACATTACTACCAATATATCTATGTCAGTACCTCCTATCATGCCTACTATACTACCACGATATCTCTGTCAGTACCTCCTATCATGTCTACATTACTACCAAGATATCTATGTCAGTACTTCCTACCATGTCTACATTACTGCCAAGATATCTCTAGCAGTACCTCCTACTATGTCTACATTACTACCAAGGTATCTCTTTCAGTACCTCCTATCATGACTAAATTACTACCAAGATATCTCTGTCAGTACCTCCTATCATGTCTACATTACTACCACGATATCTATGTCAGTACCTCCTACCATGTCTACATTACTACGACGATATCTCTGACAGTACCTCCTACCATGTCTACATTACTACCAAGATATCTATGTCAGTACTTCCTACCATGTCTATATTACTACCAAGATATCTCTGTCAGTACCTCCTACCGTGTCTACATTACTACCACGATATCTCTGTCAGCACTTCCTACCATGTCTACATTACTACCAAGATATCTCTAGCAGTACCTCCTACCATGTCTACATTACTACCAAGATATCTCTGACAGTACCTCCTACCATGTCTACATTACTACCAAGATATCTCTGACAGTACCTCCTACCATGTCTACATTACTACCAAGATATTTGTCTAGGTCTTGGGTAGTCCACATATCCAACGTCAATGTCAGAATGAGAACGACACAATGAGCACACCCTTCTCCACAGAAGAATTCAATTATGCAATAAATCAATGAAAAACAATAAAGTAGCTGGTCAAGATGAACTGAGTACAGAATAAATTAATAAATTTGGACCAGAAACAACTAAATGGCTGCAGAAGTTCATGAAGACGTGCTTTGACAAAATGGAAATTCCTAAAATGTGGAGCAAATAGCATATGGTTGCGCTGATAAAATCAAGTAAACCATCAACAGAACTTAAAAACCAGGAAAACCACAAATAGAACTTAAAAACTAAGTAAACCATCAACATAACTTAAAAACCAGGAAAACCACCAACAGAACTTAAAAACCAGGACAACCTCCAACAAAACCTAACAACCAGGAAAACCACCAACAGAACTTTAAAACCAGGAAAACCACAAATAGAACTTAAAAGCCAAGAAAACCATCAACAAAACCTAAAAACAAGGAAAACCACCAACAGAACTTTAAAACCAGGAAAACCACCAACAGAAAGTAAAAACCAGGAAAACCACCAACAAAACCTAAAAACCAAGAAAACCACCAACAGAACATAAGAATTTCCGTTCAGTGTCGCTACTGTCTCACATGTATAAGGTTTTTCAAAGGCTGATCCTGAATCGCATCTATCCCTTGATAGACCAGAAGCTGATCAAGGAACAAGCTGGTTTCAGACCTTGGCGATCTTGCAGCAGTCAAATCTTGAACCTAATTCAATTAAAAAAACAAGGGCACGAACGTAAAACAGGCGATTCTATGTCACTTGAGGGGAAAAGGACAGCAGATGGCGAAATCAAAACAACGGCCTGGCACAAAGAAGTGTCCTAGCACCCCTGCTATATAACATATATACTAATGAGCAACATCTCATGTATGAAACAAGAATACTAGAAAGCTCTAGAACCAACATCTCATGTATGATACAGGAATACAAGAAAACTCTAGAAACAACATTCCATTTTCGATACAAGAATGCAAGAAAGCTCTAAAACCAACATCTTATGTATGATACAGGAATACAAGAAAGCTCTTTAGCTAACATCTAATGTATGATACAGGAATACAAGAAATCTCTAGAACTAACATCTCATGTATGATACAAGAATACAAGAAAGCTATAGAATCAACATCCCAATATAGCTAACTGGTCTCTCATTTCCAACTGCAGATTTTGATGAATACCATCTTGGCATGGATATTTATGCACTTTATTTACCGTCAATTGTTTAAAAACTGTTTTCTCCGTAATACGGTTGATCTTAATCCCTCTTTATCCATGTCCCTTTGAACAATATCTACGGGTTCTGGCATCTTAGAGCAGTCTTCTTGTGTGTAGACCGTACCACAGTACTGATGTAGTAGATTAGCAGCATCCCTCTTATCACTTATTATTTTTCCTGGGATAACTTTTAGGGGTACACATTGAGCCTGCCGCGTTCTTTGTTTTCATGTCGCTTCCTACCAACGTAGGGCAGTCTCTGTAGGTAACTTACTATGTGTGTTTAGAGGATAACATCTTGGTCAGGTGAAGCATGCTGACCAGTACCTCAACCGCATGTCAAGGTCTGGTAAAGCATGCTGACCAGTACCTCAACCGCATGTCAAGGTCTGGTAAAGCATGCTGACCAGTACCTCAACCGCATGTCAAGGTCTGGTAAAGCATGCTGACCAGTACCTCAACCGCATGTCAAGGTCTGGTAAAGCATGCTGACCAGTACCTCAACCGCATGTCAAGGTCTGGTAAAGCATGCTGACCAGTACCTCAACCGCATGTCAAGGTCTGGTAAAGCATGCTGACCAGTACCTCAACCGCATGTCAAGGTCTGGTAAAGCATGCTGATCAGTACCTACGCCCCATGTCAAGGTCAGGTGAAGCATGCTGATCAGTACCTACGCCCCATGTCAAGGTCAGGTGAAGCATGCTGATCAGTACCTACGCCCCATGTCAAGGTCAGGTGAAGCATGCTGACCAGTACCTAAACCGCATGTCAAGGTCAAGTGAAGCATGCTGACCAGTACCTAAACCGCATATCAGGGTCATGCAAAGGATGCTGACCGGTACCTGCAGCGCATGTCAGGGTCAAGTGAAACAAGCTGACCAGTACCTACACCACATGCCAGGGTACGGTGAAGAATTGTTGACCAAGTACACGCTTCTTCCTCACATCTGGGTCAGGTACAACATACTGACCAAGACCCAGTACCTAACGTCAGTGTCAGGCGAAGTTGTCCATTGCAAGCTAAGATGGCGACAGTGTCAGATTCGTGTTGGGAGATGTGATCTCATATAACTGTAAAGTCAAATCATGGTACGGCAGACTCTACCGCACTTGGGGCACACGCGAGGAGCCGGCTGTGGGGTCATCATGCGGTCTGTTCGTTCGGGGGGCTCGCTTTCTCTAAGCCTCAGCCATGATGCAAATGGGTATCTGGCACATTGCCAGGGAAGGGAAGGCAGCATAGAAGGCGAATGACCAACCCAATGTATACAATAAAATCCCAGTACAATGTGTATAAACCAGACAACCATCTTGTGGAACTTATTGCGACATATACCAGAACGACAAGAAGTAGCTTGGAGCAGGCTTCCTCGGAGAAGCCATCAAATGTGATGATAGTCTTACTCTTTATATGGAAATTTAAAAAAAAATAGAAGAAGACAAAGAAGAAGAAGAAGAAGAAGAAAAAAAGAAAAAGAAGAAGAAGAAAAAGAAGAAGGAAAAAGAAGGCAGTTTCATTATTTGGAAACTGTTGAGCAAATAATCTAAAATGGTCTGCCATAATAAATTCAGATCAGATGCCATATCCACAGGGATGGTCTGCTGAAATGGTTTTCTCCAAAGTCCTCTGTCTCTTTCCTTGATCGTACAATCCGTCAGGTTTTTCTCTATCCATCTCGGTGATGCGATTCCCTCCGTTATAGCGTTGTTACATAACAGCACCTTTACTACCAGTGTTGTTTAAATCAACGTACCGGCATTGTGCATGCGACCATACTATCTTAACTGGCTCACTCTTTCATTTATCAACAGTCTTTGCATCCCAAATCTATTCAAATCCCAAATCACCCCAAGACCCAAACCTCTGCAAGACTCAAATCTCTCAAATACCGCCTTATTTATTTTCTCCACATTTCAGTAGATGCGTTCTTATACGTATACTTCTACATTTCAAAGACAAAAATTATCTCTCCAATCATTGTGCTTTATCCATGGTTCTATACGATACTGGAGTGAGGTATGGACATGACATATAGTCACTCTCATTTTTAATATCATGTTGGTAGAAACAAATTTGGCTATCCCTACTACTTCCAGATTTCCGTTTATCATCTCCAATTCTCCGCTGTTGAAGTTCATTGTCAAGAAAAAGGTCTTGACCTGGTCCAGCATTTGGATGTTTAAAAAGTCGAAAGAAAAATATGTTTCGATAGATATTTATATTGTTAAGGGAATTAACCGATTGTTTCCCAGGTCCATTAAGTTTACAGAGTACATTACCGTGGTTGTGTTTCAGTTGATCATTTTCTCTCTAATTGCTACCATTTGAGCGCCTCAGTAGAAGAACGGTATAGAATTCGATCTCCAACCTGTTATCAACACACTTAAGTCTACCCAAGAGTAAATTGGTTTGTGGCATACTGTTAAGGAAGGAAAGGCTGAGAGGTAAGAGTAAACTACGGCGGTACTGAAGGTCAGAACTCAATAACGCCATGCAGATGTGTGGACTATCTGGCACTGTCACAGAACGGGATGGCGCCATACAAATGTGTGCACTATCTGGCACTGTCAGAGAACGGAATAGATAAACATATATTGAAAATATGGCACTGAAGGTCAGAATGGAATAGGTAAACATCTATTGAAACTATGGCACAGAAGGTCAGAACGGAATAGGTAAACATCTATTGAAACTATAGCACTGAAGGTCAGAACGGAATAGGTAAACATCATTGAAACTAATGCACTGAAGGTCAGAACGGAATAGGTAAACTTCTATTGCAGCTATGGCACTGAAGGTCAGAACGGAATATGTAAACATCTATTGAAACTATGGCACTGAAGGTCAGAACGGAATAGGTAAACATCTATTGAAACTATGGCACTGAAGGTCAGAACAGAATAGGTAAACATCTATTGCAGCTATGGCACTGAAGGTCAGAACGGAATAGGTAAACATCTATTAAAACTATGGCACTGAATGTCAGAACGGAATAGGTAAACATCTATTGAAACTATGGCACTGAAGGTCAGAACGGAATAGGTAAACATCTATTGAAACTATGGCACTGAAGGTCAGAACGGAATAGGTAAACTTCTATTGCAGCTATGGCACTGAAGGTCAGAACGGAATAGGTAAACATCTATTAAAACTATGGCACTGAATGTCAGAACGGAATAGGTAAACATCTATTGAAACTATGGCACTGAAGGTCAGAACGGAATAGCGCCATACAGTTTAATTGTTATACTCATGTTAAAGATCAGCAGTCAGGTGGAAAGTCTACACCATCCAAAATATTATATCGATAAGAACATCATTCGGTGCCAGAAATACAAGATGAATGATTTGTAAATTTTAGATTTTCAGTGTCTGTCCCCCACTGACACAACCAACTAACAATACTACGAAAACATAAGGCGATAAGAAGGAATCCATCGTCTTCTTTATTGCCACTTTCATTTTTATTCCTTTTATATTGTATTCAAACAGCTTGGTTTTTTTCACAATTCTAACTTGAAAATATCGTATCCCTGTCAACATTTTGTTATTCAGTTTTTGAATTGCCTGTTATTTAATGGCTATCCTTAATCTACAAATAACTATTCTGCGACACGTTAAAAGTGCACATAATTTGATGATACATGTACTTATGCCTTTCAACTTTGATGCCATATTTGGATACCTATTAATTTCAATGATCATTTCTATAGAGCGTTGTGTCGCGGTTATGTGTTATACGAAGAATAAATCTATAGGGATTGTTCAAAAGAATAATTATAGTAATTGTTATTTGGGTTAATGCAATCTTCACGTCATTTCAAATACCACCAGCAGAAGACATGTTCCAAAACATCAACCAGCGTCAATACAATCACATAATTTGAAGCAGAAATATTGATTTGGGAAATAAGAGAAGCAGTGTGAAACGAAGTGAACGAAGAAGTCCCCTGGAGCAGACGATGTACCAGCTTAATTGATCACAGCGGCGGGCGACGCGGGAATAGCCTGGCTTCAGAGACTGTTCAAAATATTATGAACCAACCAAGAGGCAGATGACGATTGGAGAAATCCCATAATCGTTCCCATATGGAAAAAGAAAGATAGTAAGAGAGACTACAACTTATAGATGAATTTTACTGCTCAGCCACACGGAAAAGATTTTCTGTAAAATAGTGGAAAAAAGACTTCGGCCAACCACATAATTCTAACTAAGCGAAGCTCAAATGGGTTTTAGAAAAAAAAACAGGGGCAGTACCGATGAGTCGGAACGGTTTCTTGTCAAAACCGGAGTTAGACAGGGGTGTGTGCTTTTCCCCCTATTGTTCATCACATACATGGACCAAATCGGCAAAGAAGCTCAATCTAACGATGACAACAACTGTAGCAAACTGATCTTCGCCGACGACCAAGCACTCATTGCAAACACTGAAGAACAGCTGCAACAACACTGAAACAACCTTAACTTAACTGCAGAAGGACACAACATGAGAATCAACGTGAGTAAAACTGAAACAATGACAATAGCAAGAACAGAAACAACCGCTGAAATCTAAATAGAACAGCAACAACCGCTGAAATCTAAATAGAACAGCAACAACCGCTGAAATCTAAATAGAACAGCAACAACCGCTGAAATCTAAATAGAACAGCAACAACCGCTGAAATCTAAATAGAACAGCAACAACCGCTGAAATCTAAATAGAACAGCAACAACCGCTGAAATCTAAATAGAACAGCAACAACCGCTGAAATCTAAATAGAACAGCAACAACCGCTGAAATCTAAATAGAACAGCAACTACTCAAGCAAGTATAGGATTTCTAACACTTAGGAAGGATAGTATCATCTAATGGATGCATGCAAGAAGAAATCTATCACAGATGCACCAAAGCAAACCAAATTATTTACCAAATGTCAATAAAACTTACGAACAAGCACGAAACGATCGGCACACACAGAGCCCATTTTAACACCATTTTCATGTCTACGCTATGCTATCAGTGTCAAACATGGACACTGACAGCAACAGATAAGAGAAAACAGAGAAACAATGGAAATGAAATGCCTGGGACGAATGATAAATGTGGCAAGATGGGACATAATTAGAAACGATGAGATCATGAAACTATTGGGCACTAAGCTGGTGCTAGACTTCATTAGAACACATCAAATTCATTGGTTTGGCCACATATCATGACAGCAGCACAGCAGCGTCCCACAGATGGCTCTAACACTTAAACACAGCGGTACCAGAGCTATAGGCCGACCCGCAAAAGATGGATTGAAGGAATTTCCGAGGCAGCCAGTTTCACCTTCTATGAAGCGCATACCAGATGCCACTTACACCTAGCGTTGAAAGGCGAACCAAGATAAGACAATACATAGATAGATAAATATCATTTCTACCGATGATGGGTTGGAATAAATACGACCCAACACGCTCTATTGACAAACGTTGCAATTTATCCATTGCATACCTGACTATGTATATATATGCTGCTATCACCCGAACTCTCTTTATATGTGTTTTTCTGCCGTTTGTCCTCTATATTATTATTTGTCTATAGTTTGCTGGCAATTAATAGCATTTATAGTTCCATACAGATTACTCACTACGGATCAAATAGCTTGATATAAAAATATAATTTTAAACCATAGAAAAAGCTGTAGTTGTAATGTTTATGTACATAGTATCGTGGCTTCCATTTCTCGTCTTTGTTCCTTTGAGAGCGTTCCATTGAATTCCCTAGCAAATATAGGCAACATGTGAACACTGGCACATGTGCTCATGATTTCTAATACTTTTTTCAACGCGCCTATATTCGCCCTGATTACAAGCGAGTATGCACTATCTAGCTGGATGTTGCTAATAATTCCACCTTGGAAGTGGAAAAACAAATTACTTAACTTCAAATATCAAAGGTCAACAAAAATGTCACGAATCACAACAGAATGACCGTTTCAATGGGTCCAATAGGCAAATGTAAACTGTAAATGAGAACATCACGAACAAGTCTTTAATATTGGTACAAGCTCACGACCCATCAGCCACCTGTGGAACTTGTGTTGATCATCAGTAGTATTATAATTCCAAATGAAATATACTTACTACGTAAAATGGCCGAAGCAAACACGAAGAAAGTTTACTGTAACTGCCCTACAGTGTAAAAATGAGAAGAATTCAAGGTGACTTAATAATATAGGTTTATAAGATAATAAAAGGAAAGATAAATTAGACTATAACAAGTTTATTTTAAAAAAAAAATACAACCACCTACAAGAAAAAGAGGGCATATAGCTAGCTATAAATTAACTAAAGAAAGGTTCATATTAGATATTAGGAATTATTTTTTTTAGTCAGAGAGTGGTGAATACTTGGAATGCATTTCCACAGGAAGTAGTGGAGACAAGGACAATTAATGCATTTAAGAATAGATTGGATGCGCATAGCTCTTAGAGCAAGGAAATGTAAATTAAACTGGTTGAATACAGACTCAGTAGAGTCTTCTAAATCAATATTAATTCTTTAGAATTTAGAAAGTGTTTCTCGTGACGAGGTTGATTTTCTCGTGGTTTTTGATTCTTTAGTAGCTCTTCTGTCCCTCGTTCCTACCTGGATGTCACTTTTTGTGACATAGATAAGAACAGGCCCACTGTCACACTGATAACATGTCGGACTAGACCATTAAATACACTATGGAATTCCTTTAGGGTAGAGGACTCTCAAACTCATGCCCTTGTGTTTTGAGATTTATGGATCAAATTTGTAGTTTGATTTTTATGATTTAATTTTTTGTTGTTAGAATTGTGGATAAAATTTGTGTTCTGAGACTTATAGAAATAATTTATGGATCTAATAAATTTGTTAGCTAATTTTGTGTTCTCAAATTTTGAACCACTGTGCTGTACGTGGATTAAATTTGTGTTCTTAAATTTATACATTGCATTCACATATATTTTTCACATATTGTGAATAAATTTGTAAACCAAATTTGTGTTCTCGTATTTACATTTCAAATCGTGTTCAATAATTTGTAGAGCAATTTCGATTTCCCTCAAAGTTTTCAGAATTAGTATTCTGTCTGTTTCACAGTTGTCTGATATTCTAACCTTCTCTACACTTTTCAAACACTTTAACTGCTTGGCTATTCTCTGACACTCTACCAGCTTGACTATTATTTAACACTTAACCTACTTGACTGTTCTCTAACACTCTACCTGCTTGATTGTTATCTAAAACTTAACCTACTTGGCTGTTCTCTAACCCTCTACCTACTTGACTGTTCTCTGACCCTCTACCTACTTGACTGTTCTCTAACACTCTACCTGCTTGACTGTTATCTAACAATTAACCTACTTGACTGTTCTCTGACCCTCTACCTACTTGACTGTTCTTTGACCCTCTACCTGCCTGACTGTTCGTTAACACTCTACCTGCTCAGCTGTTCTCTGACACTCTATCTGTTCGACTGTTCTCTGACACTATATCTGCTTGATTATTCTCTGACACTCTACCTGCTTGACTGTTCTCTGACACTCTACCTGCTTGACTGTTCTCTGACAATCTACCTGCTTGACTGTTCTCTGACACTCTACCTGCTTGACTGTTCTCTGACACTCTACCTGCTTGACTGTTCTCTGACACTCTACCTGCTTGACTGTTCTCTGACACTCTACCTGCTTGACTGTTCTCTGACACTCTACCTGCTTGACTGTTCTCTGACACTCTACCTGCTTGACTGTTCTCTGACACTCTACCTGCCACATGTGTCTGCATGTTATCTAACAAAGCACATGGCTGCATATTATCTGACAAACTAATTATCTGCAAGTTGACTGACAAACTAACTGTTTTCAGGTTGTCGGATAGTGATGGTTACATATCCAACTGTTTGTTATTAATGCACATTACAGTTCTGTCTAACACACTTAATCACGTACGATCCAACCTAACAATGCACAACAGACCAAACCTAACAATTCACAACCGACCAAGCCTAACAATGCACAAACGACCCAACCTAACAATATACAAACAACCCAACTTTACAATGCACAAACGACCCAACTTAACAATATACAAACAAACCAACTTTACAATGCACAAACGACCCAACCTTTCAATATATAAACGACCCAACCTAACAACAAACAAACGAACCAACTTAACAATACGTGTTTCATTTTTTACTTTAAATTCGATTTTATGATACAAATGATTTAATAATTCTCAATATCACCAGGTCAGACAACTGTAGAAGAGTTGCCAGCATTTGAAAAAGACTGATCTAATGGCTGTAATAAAGGATTTTGAAACTGAGGCTGTATTTTCTGTCGATAACCTTGGCCTCGGCCTCTATGTTGACCTTGTCTTCGCAAGGACAATCGACCTCGAGGCCTAATTTGACCCTGTATTGCGCTTTGACTTTGTCGTACATCTAGATCTGGAATTACTTTCTGACCTTGAGAGCCATTCTGGTCTTGGTTGCCACCATGAGCCAGTCCTACAGTTTGTCCCATATAAGGAGCTTCTAGAACGCTCAAAGGTGGCACCACATGCCCATGACTTTGGGGCTGACCTATCTGACCTTGAATTGCATGTTGATTTTGATCAATACCATTAGCCACTCCAACCGTGTGTCTATAGTTATTCGCATCTTGGATGTTCCAAGTCGACAAAGGGTTTCCTTGACCTAGAGACGGAACGATCTGACCTTGAACTACGTTCTGACCTTGGTTTACACTCTGCACACTAGCATCATATCCGCTCCATGGTGACAATGCACGTTCCTGAACTTGGGGCTGGCCAATTTGACCTTCAACTGATAACCGATTTTGGTTTTTACCCTGATCAATAGCTTCGTTTCCAATCCGAGGTAACACAACCTGCCCTTGACCTTGAGGTTGACCTATTTGGTCGTGAACAGTATTTTGAACTTGCTGAGTAGCTTGAAGCACGTCTACAGGTTGTCTCTGATCAGTAGCGTCTGGGACCATCCAAGATGTCATAATATTGTCTTGACCTTGAGTCTGACTTATCTGACCTTGACCTGGTATATACTGGAGAAAAATGATTATGCAATTAACTACGCTTGTCTGACAGACATTTTAACACCATTTAAAGTATGTTAAATAACATTTTCAACATGTCTAGAACTTAGATACACCCATTTCCATTCGTCAGTCAGATATAACAAGCGGGAATGCCCAATTAAAACCATCATTCTTTATCTTCCATTTTGGGATGGAGGTTGTGTAGTAGTATGAAGAAAGGCTGCGATATCTGCGCCTTCCGCCTGACACATTCGGTTTCAGGATGGCATTTCTGGGACCAGTGATGTCGTCCTTCTTCGATCCCTGTTTTCTTAGACAGACTGCACTAGCACCGCCTGTTTCCAGGCCCGGCGCTTGGACACGGAGTAGCGTCTTGGTCAGCTATGGGTCGCTGACTCTGACACAATAGACAAAAGTACGCTTAGTCGACCAGAGCCCGTCGCGTCGAATGACCATGCCCATGACCACGTCCCAGCGACTGCAGTTCTGTTGTGGAGGTGGCGATCTGTGTTAGACAGGTGTTGCGAGGGTGACCCCGAGAGCATTTCCAGGATGAGCATGACCTCTTCCTGTCTCTCGCCCCCACAGCCTGCCGGAGCATATCGTGGGCTGTGACTTCCTGGCAGAGGCGAACAACGTGACCGAAGAGGGAGAGGCGACAGCAATCAATCGTTGAGGCAATGCTTGCAAGTTGAGTACGTCGAACTACTTCGCTGTTGGAAAGCATGTCGTGTCAGTGGATCCAACGGATGCGCCTCTGATTGCGCAGATGGAAGACCTCAAGACGCTGTCGGACCCGCTGTAGAAGTGTCTAGGTCTCTGACACAAGCAGCCAATTATAAGTCGCTGGATGATGTCAACACATTCACTGATGTATCTATGCAAACCGTTCCATCCAGTACCATCCCCCTCTTTCAAATCAAAACAAACAGCACAATAAACCCTACCCCTTTAAGAACATGATATTTTGCAAATGTATTTATGATTAATTTGAAGTATGAAACAGTTAGCTAGCGTTGAATAATGTCGTTGCGGAAAACAAAGATCGAAGTAAAGACATGAATGTGATCCTCGCTTATTCCTTATTAGTTATTTAGACACTCATAAGCCCACAAATGGTTCTAAATGTTGTTATAGTCGGGGGTGGAGTTGAGTTCGAACTCTCAACACCAAATAAATGCTCCCATGGCGTACTTCTCATATAGTCTCTGACAACCAAGTCCTTCGCGCAGAAAAACTGTTTTGACTAACAGGAGAACGGGCGGAAGGCAAGTCACTGGTGCCTTAAAACCAGTAGCTTCGGGCAGATGAGGCTCGAAAGCCTAGGAAGGCAGCTCCTCTGGGAAAAGAAAAAACTTTTATTTCAAACCATCTGAAGTCTTGCAGACAAGATACTGGCGTATCTTGTCGGGTTTTATGAGATAATGGCTATGCAACCTCTTTTCTCATAACTCTGAAAGTTAGTCAGCATCTACCAAACCTGACAACCAACGATGTGCGAAGGAGCACACGCAAGAGGATACAATGTCTTATTCTAGAGCGAGGAAAGATAATCTGAGCTGAGTGTTGTGGCAGGGCAGACCAGGCCCATAGCCTTGGTTGGTGGCTGGTCTAGGAGTGAAGCTCGACAGGCGAACAGATAGAGCAGTGCGCTGCTGATCCGGCAGCTTCTGCAGCTTGCCTTGTCCCAAATGTATTGGTATCACCTTTCTCTTGGAGTAAGCAATGCAGAGCGAGCGGCCATACTGCATGGGCAACACATGATCTCTATATTTCTGCCCCGGCTTTGTGCTAATAGCACAATTACTATCGTCTGACAAGACAAAAATAGCCAATGATGAAGCACACACAACACACAACACACAACAAGGGTTACTTTGACAGCCTGTATGTTGTTCCTATTGACTCCCGATACACATTTGATGTAGTGACATTACAGTGGATCTCTGTCAGTGGATCTCTGTCTGTGGATCTCTGTCAGTGGATCTCTGTCAGTGGATCTCTGTCAGTGGATCTTTGTTATTGGATCTCTGCTAGATTATATATCTGTTAGCTGATCGCTGTTAGTGTATCTTTCGGTTGATCTCTTTCAGTGGATCTATGTTAGTGGATCTCTGTCAGTGAATATCTGTTAGTGAATATATGTCTGTGGATGTCTGAAAGTGAACACCACTCAGTGGATCTCGATCAGCCCATATCTGTCAGTGGATCTGTGTCAGTGACTACCTGTTTATGGATTTATATTAGTGGATATCTGTGCAATGATCTATTTCAGTGGATTTCTGTCAGTGGATTTCTGTCAGTGGATCTCTGTCATTGGTTTTGCCAGTTGTAAAATTTGTCAGTCCTTTTGCCAATTGTAAGATCTCTGTCAGTCGTTCTGCCAGTTATAATATCTCAGTCATTGGTTCTGACAGTTTTAAGATCTCAGTCATTGGTTCTGCCAGTTCTGAGATCTGTCTGTAGTTCTGCCAGTTGTTAGATCTCAGTCAGTCGTTCTGTCAGTTGTTAGATCTCAGTCAGTCGTTCTGTCAGTTGTAAGATCTATGTCCGTCGTTATGTCAGTTGTTAGATCTCAGTCAGTCGTTCTGTTAGTTGTAAGATCTATGTCCGTCGTTCTGTCAGTTGTTAGATCTCAGTCAGTCGTTCTGTCAGTTGTTAGATCTCAGTCAGTCGTTCTGTCAGTTGTAAGATCTATGTCACTCGTTCTGCGAATTGTAAGATCTTTATCAGTTTTTCTACCAGTTGTAAGATCTCTATCAGTCGTTCTGCCAGTTGTAAGATCTATGTCACTCGTTCTGCGAATTGTAAGATCTTTATCAGTTTTTCTACCAGTTGTAAGATCTCTGTCAGTCGTTCTGCCAGTTGTAAGATCTATGTCACTCGTTCTGCGAATTGTAAGATCTTTATCAGTTTTTCTACCAGTTGTAAGATCTCTGTCAGTCGTTCTGTCAGTTGTTAGATCTCTGTCAGTCGTTCTGCCAGTTAATTTGTATTCCTTTCATTACTACAGTAGCCTTGCTGTTGTGAGTGGGCACTGTGCCCCAGTGTAAATCTAGATACATTATTTAACAAAAATAAGCACTTTTTTTTTGAAACAAAAGAAAAGGGACCCTAGGCAACAGTAACGAATAACAACTGTGTCCATAATTATACAGCTTAAAAAGGAAACAAAAAGTCATTTCTAACTGTCATGGAAATAAGACAGGACCTGATTGTCCCTTGATTATGTAATACTCGTCTAATTCCAAAACTAGACAAATAATGATCTATGTTCTGAATTAGCTCAAGAACTTCATACCCCCATAGCTGAGGGAACGGCGTGGCCTAGTGGTTAAGTGGCACGGCTCACAATCTGAAGATGCTGGGTTCGATCCCCATCACAGCACCGGCCGTTACCCCGGGGAAGCAAACCCTTAGAAAATGCAGGAGGAAGCGGACCCGTACATAAAATGCATGCTGAAGTCGGATGCACTAGGCCGATAGGTGCAAAATAATAACCACAGTGCAACGCACACCGCCTTGGGGATTAGAGAAAAAAGTCAAATGCAAAAAAAAAAAATACACTCATAGCTCAAACTTCTACTTTGAAACAAACACATACTTCTGTTCTTGGAATTATTATTCTCTTTCCAGTCAAGTGTATTGTGGTTTGGTAGCAGATTGTCCTGAAAGCCTGCATCTGTCAACTATACTTCGAGTTGTAGCATTATTCTGTCGACTGTACTTTGCGAAGTAGCCTTTCTGTGTCAACTGTTATTTAGTAGTGTCATTTCTCTGCCAATTGTATTGTGTTTGAGTAGTAGCATTTCCCTGTTGACTGTACTGTGTTTGAGTAGTAGCATTTTCCTATTAATTGTACTGTGTTTGAGTAGTAGCATTTTCCTATTAATTGTACTGTGTTTGAGTAGTAGCATTTTCCTATTAATTGTACTGTGTTTGAGTACTAGCATTTCCCTATTAATTGTACTGTGTTTGAGTAGTAGCATCTCTTTGTTAACTGTACTGCGCTTGAGTAGAAGCATTTCTCTATTAATTGTTCTGTGTTTGAGTAGTAGCGGCTGCCGAAAATGGATGTGTCGGATTGAACGGTGCAAATATCGCAGTCAAGCTGTAACATAGCGGCACAACGCATACCGTTCTCCAGACTACATCCTGCTACTTGCAAAGCCCTCTTTATGGCTTGGTAGCGGAAGATTGAGAACGAACGGAGAAGAAGAAGCTGTAGCGTTTCCCAGTTAACTGTACTTCGAGTAGTAGCATTTCCCAGTAAACTGTACCGTGCTCGTATATTGGTGACCCTACCAATCAAGGTGCAGCTATGAATGAGAAAACACATTTATTGTGCAGCATTGTACACACATTTCTGCCTATTTATTAAATATATCTTTACCTGAGGAACAAATATAAAAGTCCTCCCGTCTGCGGCACCTGTGCCAGGGAAGACTCCCACATCTTCAGTACCATACGTGTCTGGTAACTGCTGGTAATTCTGGTTGGTAACATGATCTTGATTGTCCGAGAAAGTGTTCAAGGACATTTGGTTGTAGCCAGGGTACGAAGGCGCGAGTTGCAGAGATCCCGTATTGGCTTCCGGCTGACCTGCTGAATTCTGGGAAGAAAATTATATACATTTACAATGACACACGCACATGCACAAACATACACGCCTTCCAATATATATATATATATATATATATATATATTTATACACAACACATCTCGTATCTATATATTAATAATAATAATAGCTGTCCTTTGTTGTTGATGATGTCCGCTGACATCATCTCTTGTAACAGATTTCCCTGTTGGGTGTGGGTGCGCATGTGGCTGAACAGGCCAATTGGGGGCACGAAAACATCTGCTGTATAACGTGCGCACGGGGTTTGTAGAAGGTGAAGGTGTTTCCGCTGTTTGTGAATTCCGGATCTCATGTTTGGTCTGGACTTAAGCAATACGGTCGTCTTCGCTGGTAGCTACACCCGCTTTGACTGCGCTTCTCCAGTCAGATCTGTCTTGCGAAAGACATTCCCGGATGGTGATATCTGTCCGGCAATTTTTCAGTGAGTGCATCAGACTGTCTTCAAAAGGTTTCTCTGGGCCCCCCTTCTCGCGCCGTCCCTTTCTCAGCTCGCCGTAAAGGAGCTCATTTGGGAGCCGTTTGTCTGACATACGAACCAGATATCCGGATCATCATAATTGTGCTTTTTCTAGCTGTGCACGGATGCAGGGCGTGCCAGCCCTTGAGAGAACCTCAGTGCCAGTGATACAATCTTGCCATTGAAGGCGAAACATCTGTCACCGGCAACCTGTGTGGAAGTGATTTAGCCTTCTTGCATGTCCAGAGTATATAGGTCAGCTTTCGCAGGCTTAGAGTAGGGTTGGAATATATAAGGTCCCCCAATCTATATATAAAATCCCCTCCTTGGCCATATGTTGTTGTTGAATATCCACAATGAGTAGGAATACTCCTTCGTGCGCCCTAAAAAGGACACTAAGTGGCGGTTGTCGTAGAATTCCTCACATCTTGAGCGTACTGATGAAGGCGGACCAGAGACTTCCAGGCGATTGTGTTAGGCTTGAATTCATCTGCGTGTCGCTCACTACTACGAGGATCACGTCGATCCCCCATCTTGTTAGTCGGGCTGTGGTAAAAACAATCCGTTTACAGAAAGGGCTACGTCAAAGTCAAAGTGAGAGTCTTGGTCAGTATGTTTTGCCTGTCCCTGACTAACATTTCTGACCAGTATGTTGTGCCTGTCCCTGACTAACATTTCTGACCAGTATGTTGTGCCTGTCCCTGACTAACATTTCTGACCAGTATGTTTTGCCTGTCCCTGACTAACATTTCTGACCAGTATGTTGTGCCTGTCCCTGACTAACATTTCTGACCAGTATGTTGTGCCTGTCCCTGACTAACATTTCTGACCAGTATGTTGTGCCTGTCGCTGACTAACATTTCTGACCAGTATGTTGTGCCTGTCGCTGACTAACATTTCTGACCAGTATGTTGTGCCTGTCCCTGACTAACATTTCTGACCAGTATGTTGTGCCTGTCGCTGACTAACATTTCTGACCAGTATGTTGTGCCTGTCCCTGACTAACATTTCTGACCAGTATGTTGTGCCTGTCCCTGACTAACATTTCTGATAAGTACGTTGTGCCTGTACCTGACTAACATTTCTGACCAGTATGTTGTGCCTGTCCCTGACTAACATTTCTGACCAGTATGTTGTGCCTGTCCCTGACTAACATTTCTGACCAGTATGTTGTGCCTGTCCCTGACTAACATTTCTGACCAGTATGTTGTGCCTGTCCCTGACTAACATTTCTGACCAGTATGTTGTGCCTGTCCCTGACTAACATTTCTGATCAGTATGTTGTTCCTGTCCCTGACTAACATTTCTGATCAGTATGTTGTGCCTGACCTGACTAACATTTCTGATCAGTATGTTGTGCCTGTCCCTGACTAACATTTCTGACCAGTATGTTGTGCCTGTACCTGACTAACATTTCTGACCAGTATGTTGTGCCTGTCCCTGACTAACATTTCTGACCAGTATGTTGTGCCTGTCCCTGACTAACATTTCTGACCAGTATGTTGTGCCTGTCCCTGACTAACATTTCTGATCAGTATGTTGTGCCTGTCCCTGACTAACATTTCTGACCAGTATGTTGTGCCTGTCCCTGACTAACATTTCTGACTAATATGTTGTGCCTGTCCCTGACTAACATTTCTGATCAGTATGTTGTGCCTGTCCCTGACTAACATTTCTGACCAATATGTTGTGCCTGTCCCTGACTAACATTTCTGATCAGTATGTTGTGCCTGTCCCTGACTAACATTTCTGATCAGTATGTTGTGCCTGTCCTTGACTAACATTTCTGATCAGTATGTTGTGCCTGTCCCTGACTAACATTTCTGACTAGTATGTTGTGCCTGTCCCTGACTAACATTTCTGACCAGTATGTTGTGCCTGTCCCTGACTAACATTTCTGACTAGTATGTTGTGCCTGTCCCTGACTAACATTTCTGACCAGTATGTTGTGCCTGTCCCTGACTAACATGTCAGATCAGTATGTTGTGCCTGTCCCTGACTAACATTTCTGACCAGTATGTTGTGCCTGTCCCTGACTAACATTTCTGACCAGTATGTTGTGCCTGTCCCTGACTAACATTTCTGATCAGTATGTTGTGCCTGTCCCTGACTAACATTTCTGACCAATATGTTGTGCCTGTCCCTGACTAACATTTCTGATCAGTATGTTGTGCCTGTCCCTGACTAACATTTCTGATCAGTATGTTGTGCCTGTCCCTGACTAACATTTCTGATCAGTATGTTGTGCCTGTCCCTGACTAACATTTCTGATCAGTATGTTGTGCCTGTCCCTGACTAACATTTCTGATCAGTATGTTGTGCCTGTCCCTGACTAACATTTCTGATCAGTATGTTGTGCCTGTCCCTGACTAACATTTCTGATCAGTATGTTGTGCCTGTCCCTGACTAACATTTCTGATCAGTATGTTGTGCCTGTCCCTGACTAACATTTCTGATCAGTATGTTGTGCCTGTCCCTGACTAACATTTCTGACCAGTATGTTGTGCCTGTCCCTGACTAACATTTCTGATCAGTATGTTGTGCCTGTCCCTGACTAACATTTCTGACCAGTATGTTGTGCCTGTCCCTGACTAACATTTCTGACCAGTATGTTGTGCCTGTCCCTGACTAACATTTCTGACCAGTATGTTGTGCCTGTCCCTGACTAACATTTCTGACCAGTATGTTGTGCCTGTCCTTGACTAACATTTCTGACCAGTATGTTGTGCCTGTCCCTAATTAACCTTTCTGACCAGTATGTTGTGCCTGTCCCTAATTAACCTTTCTGACCAGTATGTTGTGCCTGACCTGACGTTAGTCCTCCTTCCACTATCCACATAAAATGACCCCCTTATTTACAAACAATGTCCATTGTATCCATATGTAATGTCCATCGTATCTATATAAAATGTCTCACATATCCGCGTAGTGTTCCCCTCGTATACATATCGAATGTCTCATATAGCTAAATCTAGTGTCCTGTGACACATATCTCATTTCTCAAGTATCCAAATACAATGTTCCCGGCATCCATATATAATCCCTCATGTAGTCATATCTAGTGTTCTCCCTATATATAATGTCCCTAGTATATATATCCAGTGTTCCACATATCTGTGTATAATGTCTCATGTATCCATATCGTTTATCTGTATCTAATGTCCCCTGTATGCATGTCTAGTGCTCTCCTTTTATGTATTTAATGGCCCTCCTAATCATATCTAATTGTTTCCTCATATGTATCTAATATCCCCTGTATCCATATCTAATTGTTTCCTCATATGTATGTAATATCCCCTGTATCCATATCTAATTGTTTCCTCATATGTATCTAATATCCCCTGTATCCATATCTAATTGTTTCCTCATATGTATCTAATATCCCCTGTATCCATATCTAATTGTTTCCTCATATGTATGTAATATCCCCTGTATCCATATCTAATGGTTTCCTCATATGTATCTAATATCCCCTGTATCCATATCTAATGGTTTCCTCATATGTATCTAATATCCCCTGTATCCATATCTAATGGTTTCCTCATATGTATCGAATATCCCCTGTATCCATATCTAATGGTTTCCTCATATGTATCTAATATCCCCTGTATCCATATCTAATGGTTTCCTCATATGTATCTAATATCCCCTGTATCCTTATCTAATAGTCTCCTTTTATTCCTTTAATGTCCACTGTATCCATATCTAGTGCTCTCCTTAAATGTATCTAATGTCAAATGTTTCCATATCTAGTACTTTTCTTTTATCTATTTAAGGTTTCTCATATCCATATATGCCCCCTTCCCCGTCCATCTAAATGGTTCATTTCTAAGACATGATGTATATTCTTTCATCGCTGTGAACTCCAGCACACCAGACCCTCAGTCTACCGTCTCTACCAAAGTTTTGTACTGTAGGAAAGATTTACGTCAAGAACACTTTTTAATGCATCATTAAAACATGACCTGACCCAAGTGGTGCCTGTGTGGATAAGATTAGGACCACTGTAACCTTCTAACACATAGTAAATGAATATATAGAGGGATGTACGGGAGGCTTGGAATCTCATCATGTAAAGCATCATAAGTTTCTCAAAGGCTTTCTATGCCGCGCAATTTGTGAAACATGAAGACTGCTCATCACCATCACCAACAATTTAACACATCTCTTTGTACTAGTGGCCGGAAGTTGCAGCGATACATCATCGTCAAGTATGTCTAGCTGGCTGACCTACCGTAGCAGATGTTGCAAGAGGTCTTCACTAACTATATTCTCACCTCAAACAAATTAACTATGACATTAATTAAAAATAAAACACAATAATGAAACTTTATTTCTACACGTTCACAACTGACTCCCCAATCTTTGCTCAAAACATAACCTGACTGGCTGTAGGAAATTATGAACTAAACTAAAATAACAGAAACTTCGTTACAAACTAGAACTTGATAGACGAACCGTAACTTGATAGACGAACCGTAACTTGATAGACGAACCGTAACTTCATAGACGAACCGTTATTTGATAGATGAACAGTATTGTCGATTGCCACAGAATGGAAGATTCGGGTTGTTCTACAACCCAGGTGATTCGTCCGTGGTCCTGCCCTCCTCGTCGACGGTGGCTTATAGGGATCGTTGAAAATCTGAATCGCTGTGCTAGTCAAATATCTTTCTAAATAGACGCTGGATTCTTGAGATAATTCTGCTAAGACGCTTATTCTTGAGATAATTCTGCTAAGACGCTGATTATCGAGATAATTATATTAAAACGCTGATTTGTTTAGATACTTCTGTTAGACGTTGGATTCTCAGCAGCCATGCGAGTAATAGTATCTAAGACATCTATCTCGTGCTTGGTCCTCCTGACGCACTACATATCTGTTTCTAACACTTGCTATGCGAAACATCAATTTCATTATTGTTTACCTCTCCTTGATATGCTGTTGAACATCTGGACTCTTCTGGTGAAAGATTGTCTGAGAAAACCTCTTTCTCTGGACTCCAAAAAGGTACCTGCTTTCTCACGACTTGTTTCTAAACTCTGGACTGTGTGTCTCGGGATCACCTTTCCTGTTCACCGTTATCAACACGATCCTGTACTTTTCGTTACTTGCTGCCGACTGATGTCGACTTGTTCTCTCGACTGCTCGAACCCGAATAATTCTGATGTAGGCTCTCCTAGCAATCTATATCCGCGGCTTTTTCTAGATCTCGTACCTATGTTTTTTAATCACACCGAGATTTAAGAGAAATCAGTTAATAGCATGTCCTATTTCAGTCATCAATAGTGCGCTGTAACAGGCGTCCAGGCGTCTAGACGTTATGCAAAGTTACGTAGTTATAACATTTGCGTGGCTTGGAAAGCAACGCTATGCATTCCAAGCATTCCTATGTCCAGATTTGATTACATCTGTACCAGCTAGCTTTGTTAGTTTCATTCTATAAGAAACAATGAATGGCCACTAACTATCAATGTTCTACTCCTACCCTTTCTAACTGTAATAAAACATGTCTCAAATCATATCTCTAATAAATCTACACAGCTAAAATCTGTTACAATGAAAAATTATGTAACTTTATCCAGGAACCTCTTACTGTGAAGGAAAGAATAGCACCACGATACGCATGCACATCTCAAAAGAAAGATGTACATGTGGTTAGCAACCTCATAATGTGAAACAACTGCATCGAAAGCACCACTACAAGATATCAAAAAGGATTCGAATGTAGAAGAAGTAGACACGTGCTTATAAAAAAAAAAAGATAAGGAGATCTACACTTGGTGCAACGAGAAAATCCTCATTAGAAATGGCAATTAAAAAAAACTGTTACCCTCTTGTTCATAAGAGCTGACATCACCAGTAAAGCAGCCAATCCGTTGTTTTCATTCTGCCCATCATTATTACCGTCCAACTGGCTCAAGAGGTCAATCAAACCTGCCTCTGGTCTTACCGCCCCGAATCCACCTAGAGGCCCAAGACCGCCCACAACTGCATTTCCAACCAATGGTGTAAGGGCTCCACCTAATCCGCCAATGCCAGACGTTATGGCAGGAGCAGCGAACAGTTCCAGTTGGCTGGAGAAATAAATATTATATAAATTATTAATATATTGTGGTTGATACACTAAAAGTCGATTGAGATATTCAAATATTGTATGTGTGACATTATATGTTCTTTTCGAAATAAGACATGGCAATATCCCAAAATGGAGAAAACAATTTTGAATGATCAACAGTTTATTAATATAATCTTTGTTTTAAGTGCCAATTTGGTATACTGATCAAGATGAAAGAGAAGACTAATCAGGGTAATGCGAAACATACTGATCAAGGTGAAAGCGAAGAATGATCAGGGTCAGGTGAAAAATACTGATCAAGATGGGAGCGAAGAATAATCATGGCCAAGTGAGAAATATTGAACAAGGTAGAGCAAAGAATAATTTGGGTCTGGGGCAACTGACAGATGAAAGTGGGAGCGAAGAATAATTTGGGTCTGGTGAACATATTGAACCAGATAGGAGCGAAGAACGTTTTGGGTCTGGTGAAACATACAGATCAAGATGGGAGCGAAGAATAATTTGGGTCTGGTGAAACATACAGATCAGGATGGGAGCGAAGAATAATTTGGGTCTGGTGAAACATACAGATCAGGATGGGAGCGAAGAATAATTTTTGTCTGGTGAAACATACAGATCAGGATGGGAGCGAAGAATAATTTGGGTCTGGTGAAACATACAGATCAAGATGGGAGCGAAGAATAATTTGGGTCTGGTGAAACATACAGATCAGGATAGGAGCGAAGAATAATTTGGGTCTGGTGAAACATACAGATCAAGATGGGAGCGAAGAATAATTTCGGTCTGGTGAAACATACAGATCAGGATGGGAGCGAAGAATAATTTGGGTCTGGTGAAACATACAGATCAGGATGGGAGCGAAGAATAATTTTGGTATGGTGAAACATACAGATCAGGATGGGAGCGAAGAATAATTTAGGTCTGGTGAAACATACAGATCAGGATGGGAGCGAAGAATAATTTGGGTCTGGTGAAACATACAGATCAAGATGGGAGCGAAGAATAATTTGGGTCTGGTGAAACATACAGATCAGGATGGGAGCGAAGAATAATTTGGGTCTGGTGAAACATACAGATCAGGATGGGAGCGAAGAATAATTTGGGTCTGGTGAAACATACAGATCAGGATGGGAGCGAAGAATAATTTGGGTCTGGTGAAACATACAGATCAGGATGGGAGCGAAGAATAATGTGGGTCTGGTGAAACATACAGATCAGGATGGGAGCGAAGAATAATTTGGATCTGGTGAAACATTCAGATCAAGATGGAAGCGAAGAATAATTTGGGTCTGGTGAAACATACAGATCAAGATGGGAGCGAAGAATAATTTTGGGTCTGGTGAAACATACAGATCAGGATGGGAGCGAAGAATAGTTTGGGTCTGGTTAAACATACAGATCAGGATGGGAGCGAAGAATAATTTGGGTCTGGTGAAACATACAGATCAAGATGGGAGCGAAGAATAATTTGGGTCTGGTGAAAGATACAGATCAGGATGGGAGCGAAGAATAATTTGGGTCTGGTGAAACATACAGATCAGGATGGGAGCGAAGAATAATTTGGATCTGGTGAAACATTCAGATCAAGATGGAAGCGAAGAATAATTTGGGTCTGGTGAAACATACAGATCAAGATGGGAGCGAAGAATAATTTTGGGTCTGGTGAAACATACAGATCAGGATGGGAGCGAAGAATAGTTTGGGTCTGGTTAAACATACAGATCAGGATGGGAGCGAAGAATAATTTGGGTCTGGTGAAACATACAGATCAAGATGGGAGCGAAGAATAATTTGGGTCTGGTGAAAGATACAGATCAGGATGGGAGCGAAGAATAATTTGGGTCTGGTGAAACATACAGATCAGGATCGGAGCGAAGAATAATTTGAGTCTGGTGAAACATACAGATCAAGATGGGAGCGAAGAATAATTTCGGTCTGGTGAAACATACAGATCAGGATGGGAGCGAAGAATAATTTGGGTCTGGTGAAACATACAGATCAGGATGGGAGCGAAGAATAATTTGGCTATGGTGAAACATACAGATCAGGATGGGAGCGGAGAATAATTTAGGTCTGGTGAAACATACAGATCAGGATGGGAGCGAAGAATAATTTGGGTCTGGTGAAACATACAGATCAAGATGGGAGCGAAGAATAATTTGGGTCTGGTGAAACATACAGATCAGGATGGGAGCGAAGAATAATTTGGGTCTGGTGAAACATACAGATCAGGATGGGAGCGAAGAATAATTTGGGTCTGGTGAAACATACAGATCAGGATGGGAGCGAAGAATAATTTGGGTCTGGTGAAACATACAGATCAGGATGGGAGCGAAGAATAATGTGGGTCTGGTGAAACATTCAGATCAAGATGGAAGCGAAGAATAATTTTCGTCTGGTGAAACATTCAGATAAAGATGGGAGCGAAGAATAATTTGGGTCTGGTGAAACATACAGATCAGGATGGGAGCGAAGAATAATTTGGGTCTGGTGAAACATACAGATCAAGATGGGAGCGAAGAATAATTTGGGTCTGGTGAAACATACAGATCAGGATGGGAGCGAAGAATAATTTGGGTCTGGTGAAACATACAGATCAGGATGGGAGCGAAGAATAATTTGGGTCTGGTGAAACATACAGATCAGGATGGGAGCGAAGAATAATTTGGGTCTGGTGAAACATACAGATCAGGATGGGAGCGAAGAATAATGTGGGTCTGGTGAAACATTCAGATCAAGATGGAAGCGAAGAATAATTTTCGTCTGGTGAAACATTCAGATAAAGATGGGAGCGAAGAATAATTTGGGTCTGGTAAAACATACAGATCAGGATGGGAGCGAAGAATAATTTTGGGTCTGGTGAAACATACAGATCAGGATGGGAGCGAAGAATAATTTGGGTCTGGTGAAACATACAGATCAGGATGGGAGCGAAGAATAATTTGGGTCTGGTGAAACATATAGATCAAGATGGGAGCGAAGAATAATTTGGGTCTGGTGAAACATACAGATCAGGATGGGAGCGAAGAATAATTTGGGTCTGGTGAAACATATAGATCAGGATGGGAGCGAAGAATAATTTGTGTCTGGTGAAACATACAGATCAAGATTGGAGCGAAGAATAATTTGGGTCTGGTGAAACATACAGATCAAGATGGGAGCGAAGAATAATTACAATATCTAGGAGGATCAAGGTTCACCTTCACATGTACGCTTGATAATTTTAGAACAGCCACTGTAATCTGCTACTAAAGAAACATTTAGAGTTTAGTCAGCTTAGCAGCTGTAGATTTGAATAACAGAAGTGGCATGCCATGTTCCCGACCAAGCCACAATGACCGGTTTGACATTGTCGTTAAATAATCTAAAAGTCTGATTAATTCCATACTAGGCTATGAAAGAAGCGAATCTCGGGTAGAAAGGCAAAGGTAGTCACAGAGCAGACCCTGCAGTCGGGGATAAAGTGTTAGAGACTTCATTGTACTACTTTTATCTTGTTTATGAAGTGGGGTGACCTGTTTCCTTTAACACTTTAACGCTACCATTATCACACCTTTCATTTCCTTAACATCAAACCAATTACTCATTCATACTTAGGTAGTCGTGAGCATGCGAATAACGAGAGTTGAACCCTGTAATTTAACCGCGAAGAGCGAGTATTCTACCAGAACTCTAATTAAACGCTCTGGCTTTGATCGCGACAAACGAAGAAAATCGTACCGTCAGCTGAATGATGTAAAATGCGTTACACCGCAAAGATAGGTTCACGCTTCAAGACGCAAGAAAAACAGCAAACAAACAAGCACACGAAACATACCTATTGCAGTCAACCCCTCCCTGAGGTCGGCACATCTTGAACAAGAAATCAAAGCGCTGATTAGCTGGACATCTTAGAAAGGAAGGATTTCCTTGAATGCAGCGGAAGAATGTCGTGCACAACTCACTGCTCGGATTGGGGAAGTCCCCGTTCGGTGCGGGACAAAGTCCTAATTGCGCTAATGCGACTGAGGCAAACTCGGCTGAAAGAAGGGGCAGATTTGAACACAAACAAATATCATGCGACTCACGTTCTATTCAAAGCCATTTCATTGGTACGATTACATCAATTAAATGTGCAGTTTCAATATTCATTCTACCATTCTATTAGTTCAAACTTGAATACTGATATTCAATCAGGCGAGGTTGCCTGATACCAGGTAGCAAAAACCTGCTTGATGCTGTGTCTGCCCATCGCCCTGGAGTAACATAATGGTCCAAATTCCTAGTACAGATCATATTTCCATCTCGTTGGCGAGCGGCCACGCAGGCGGTTGTAGTTGTATGACCACCAGAAAGTCACCCTCCTTGTCCATCATGCGGACCCATTGGTCGGCCCATCTCTACTTCCGTGTTGACGCAGAGTCGACGACTTCCCCGAACTATGTTTGCACGCGGATGTCGTTAATTCGGACTTGGTTTCTTATTTAGATATTTATAACTCTTGGCTTCATTGCACTTTCGGTAATACGGAGCTTCTCTCCGTCTGATTTACGTAGACTACAAACCTTCCCCCCATATACCATTGCTGGGACAACCATACATTTAAAGGTCTGAGACCTGAACTTGGCGACCGTCATCTGATTGAGTCTCTGTTTAATTCCGTTGAAGCTGAGCCAGCCCGTTGATCTCCTTCGTGAGATCTCGTAATGAATATCGGGGTTGAAGTTGATTTCCTGGCCTAGGTAGACATACTCATCGGCATTTTCGATGGACGACATTTTCTAATCGCAGTTTCCCCGTAGGGCAGTAGACATTGAGTCTTCTTTCCAGTTATGTTCAGTCCAACCGCAATGGCTGCATTATTTAGCACGTCTAGGCTTTGTTCGGCTTCTACAACGCTGTTGCTGAGGATCACAATGTACTACGCAGAACGTATGTGTGTGAGCATCTAGCCATCTTGGTTGACACATCGATCCTTCATATATATTGGTTCATAATATCCTTTCATAACGCATCCAAAAATAGTAACAATAGTAGAACAATGCCAAAAATTACGATGTGGAAGTGCTACTCCGTGACAGCTAGCACATTCAGAAGTGTTTAACAATGGCCTACTTTAGATCTGTGGTTTAACATTGGTCTACTTTAGATCTGTGGTTTAACAATGGTCTACTTTAGATCTGTGGTTTAACAATGGCCTACTTTAGATCTGGGGTTTAACAATGGACTACTTTAGATCTGTGGTTTAACAATGGCCTACTTTAGATCTGTGGTTTAACAATGACCTACTTTAGATCTGTGGTTTAATAATGGCCCACTTTAGATCTGTGGTTTAACAATGGCCTACTTAAGATATGTGGTTTAACAATGGCCTACTTAAGATATGGGGTTAAACAATGGCCTACTTAAGATATGTGGTTCAACAATGCATTTACAGTTAAAATGAGAATACAATATAGACGGCTGAAAGTGATGATAAATAATCTCATAGCCATTAGGTATGTATATGATGAAAATGGCGAGTTAGTAGCAGTGAAATAGTTTACATATATATGTTCTTATACCAACATCTGATTATCGCAGTGGTAGAGCATACACTTTTCACGGCAAAGGTACAGGGTTCAACTACCACAAACGCCACACCCCAGTTGATCCAGCTGTAAATGGGTACCTGGCATAGGTAGGGAATTAGAAGGCAGCGAGGAAAGGAGCTGTTCACCGTTCCTTATAAAAGCTTAGCTTTGGTATACTGAAGTCTCTATTAACTTCATTTCCCGATAGTAGTGTAACTACAATGGGATAAACCTTCACTTTTATACAAGTGCAACAGCAAACCTGCCGGAACACGCAGTAACAGGATGAGGTTATTAGACCCATGCCCAACTCTTGTTTGACAAATGATGACTAAAGCCAGAGGAACAAAATTTAGGTAGTAGGTTGACAGTAACATGTACATTTAATTTAGAATTTTATGTTAGATATTTATTATTTCATGTTTATGTGAATTTTTTTTATTAAAAAAAAATTTTTTTTGTTGGGTTTGCCTTATTTTTTCGAATCCTCAAGGCGGCGTGCGTTGCACTATGGTTTTTATTTTGCGCCTGTCGGCCCAGTACATCCGACTTCTGCATGCATTTTATGTAAGGGTCTGCTTCCTCCTGAATTTTCTAAGGGTTTGCTTCCCCGGGGTGAAGGTCGGTGCTGTGATGGGGATCAAACCCAGCACCTTCGGATTGTGAGCCGTGCCACTTAACCACTAGACCACGCCGTTCCCGTTTATGTGAATGAATACCGTATTATTGAAAGTTTTTATTGAAAGTTTAGGACAGATCAGATGAATTCAATGGCACATTGTAGAACTTCATGTCTCTCATAAGACAGTCAATGTTAGGGGAAACACCTGATGTTACAACACGTCAAATGTTTTCTTGATGTGAATCCGATATTCTGATCTAGTTTTAGATTTAATGATCTTCATTAGCGAAAGAAAAACAATTTCCAGGTGTCAGTGATTCGTGTTAACTTCGTCCGAGCAAAAACTGTGAGTTCCAGATTCTTGTTCTCGGAGAAATATGTCTAATCAAAATCAGTTTGTGACACTTCCTTGATTTTTGTCCGCAGCTCTGCATATTCTTGCTGCTTAATTAGTTCTATTTATAATAGAGCTGAAGGTTTTTCCCACGTTAACCTTAAATGGAAAAAAGAACATTCTTAAATCTTATTTTTGTGCTCGAAAATCATTGAAACTAGTTAGGAAATCTTCACTCAAAGACGTCATCTCATCCGCAAATGAATTGCAGACAGAATCACTGATGTGACTCGCAATAGTGGGTTCATGATAAATATTGCCTAACATTAGGTGATATTTTTCGAATCTAAGTTTATTATCAAATTATTTACTCTGTCCATGCATCTCATAACAACTCTAATATGATTTTTAGCAAAAATGTCTAATTAAAATATAATAAATGCTGAATCCCTATTCGGTCATGGCACGATTCGCTTCACCCATTTAAGGTCGAATTTATTAAAAACTTTTTTTTTTGGTTACTAGAAAATGTTTTCTTACCTTCCAGTATCTTTCATTTCTCGAATAACAAGCAATTACTACATCCAATTAAACGTAACAACGGTATCACGGACCAGTAAAGTAACCTGAGATTCCCACTGCCAATAATAAAGCTTGCTTGAATAATACTGCTAACTTCATTATTTCGATTTGTAAGAAAAGCATTCTTTAAGCAAATATAATCTTGCTCAAATATTGTTTTTAATCTTCTCTCAGCTGAACTTTGAGATCACTGTAATGTGCGTGCTTGGTATTATAATGTATTTGTAGATTGTAGTCCTTCACAACGGAAATAGTTTCAAAGCAAATAAAACAAACATTGTTTCTATTTTGACTGACCAATAAAAAACGATCAATTCACATCTCTTGAAATACACGACATTTCCTTTTCCTTTGTTCTTCTTCTTCTTCTTCTTCTTCTTCTTCTTCGTACGCAGTCAGACAGTAACCATTATTATTTCGAAAAAAGCGTCGGTCATCCTGAGGCTGTCGACACTGCCATAGAGCTTGTCTTGCAGTTCCACTGGGGATGGCCACATCTGCTCTCTCTGATCCTCGTGTGTCGGGCAGTTCTGCAGCAGATGTTCAGCGGTCATTTTACCGGTACCGCACGGGCATTCGTCGGTACCACCTATCTTCAATTTGTTAAATAGGTGGAATCTCAGTCTATTGTGGCCAGTGCGAAGTCTGAATAAAACGACCTGCTCTCTTCTGTTCAACTGGTAATAGGCATCGTTTTTGGTGTAACCAGTATGTTCGGTTTCCCATTTGGTCATGTATCTGGCTTTGATAAGCCGTTTTGACTCTTCGTACGTCATACTAGTATCTGTTTGTGGTAGTCTTGCACCTTCTTTTGCCAGTCTATCTGCCTCCTCATTGCCTTGGATGTTGCAGTGTGATGGGACCCACTGTACCACTACCCTTTTTGGTGCGGACTGCTGGCACAGTTTGCAGAGTGCTGCTCTTAAGTCATTAAGCTCAGTGTTTTTCTGGCTTTTTAGCACTGTGACTACGGCGAGAGCATCTGTAAGCAGGACTATATGGCTTTCATTTTCTTTATGCTTCACCATTTCTTCCACTGCCGCCCTCAGTGCCTCTGCCTCCGCTCTGAAATTGCTTGTATACTTACCAGTAGCGAATGACAGTGTTATTTTTCTGCCATTTGGTAGGTTCAGGAATGCTCCTGCCCCTCCGTTCTGTGTAGTGTTTGTTACAGAACCGTCGGTGTATGCATGGGTCCAGTCCATGCTTGGGTAGTTTTCGATGTAAAGCTTAGGGTAGTATCTCTCCTTTCTTTTTCAGTCTGGCAGTTTTTGTTTCCAATACCTGGTATATTTTCTACCACCTCTGGAAATATATCCTGCCTCCAGGTAGGTTTTCGTACAGTAGTGATGGGTTTTGGTGTTGTTAGTGCGTTTATGGGATCTTCGTGCATCTTTGCTTTGGCTATTTCTGCAAAGTTTCTCCGCTTTAGTTTCCCATTTCCCAAATTGTTTAGTCTCTGGTGCATTGGATGGTCGATCAGTCTTCGGAGTTTCTCTGACTGCAGCTGGGCTCTGCAGTCTCTTCTATCGGTCATGGATTGCAGTTTTGTAATCTTTTCAAGTTCTACAATTGGCGTTGACTTCATGCCACCTGTTATAATTCTCATGGCTTGGTTTTGAAGTTTGCTAACTTTATCGAAGTTCGCCTTTGCTGATGTTGTCCATGCCGCAATGCCATACTCGAGAACTGGTCTCACTCTTCCAGTGTAAAGTTTCTTTAGTATGCTTTTGTCTGCTCCCCAGCAAGTTTCCTCATGATTGCCATTCTTTCTCTGGCTCTCATTCGGTTTCTCTCGATCTGACGTTTCCATGTCATGCGCCGATCAAATGTGACTCCCAGATAGTTTGGGTTGTCGTTTGGCTGCAGGAATTTGCCATTTAAACTTAACTTGTTATTTTGGTATTTGATTGAAAGCGAGAATATTGTGCATGTGGTTATCTCCTAGTTTATTATGACCAGCTATGAGTTCGCCCACTCTTCCAGCGATGTTAGGGCCTGCTGCATCCGATTTCTTGCTAAGGTGAGATTCTTTTCAGAGGTCCACATAGCCAGATCGTCTGCAAACATTGATCTATGGACTCTTCTTGGTATATTCTCTGTAATGTCGTTTATATACACCAGGAAGAGTGTGGGTGACAGTACTCCCCCTTGGGGTACTCCTTGCTCGAGTGTCACCTTTTTGCTCATCTGCCCTTGTACTTGGACTCTGGCCGTTCTGTTTTTGAGGTAGTGGTTGATCCACTTGTACATTTTCCCACAGACATCACTTCTTCTTAGCTTGACTCTAAGTCCATCTTTCCAGACTTTTTTCAAATGCCTTTGTTCTTCTTCAATGATGTTTCTTTATAATTCAGAAGGTGGACACAATTATAACAAAATAATAATAATATTATCAATAGGAATGTACCGTAAGATATGAATATAGTTTAAATATAATAAACTTTCATATTCAATACTGGCAGTTGTGTCTGGACTCAACAGTTTTTGTTTAATGAATTCGGTTGACCTTCCATTTCCATGTCAGCTTCTCCTCTATCAACCTTAACTTGCTTTACTTCTTTTATAAGTTTACATACACTGTACAGACGTCAGAAGCCTGGTCATCATTCAAATTGCGACCGTTATTAGTGAAATAATTTAAGTAAACTCATTTGTATGTATTTGTCAGTATGTTTCACTTGGCCCTGATGTAAGCTCAGGGTATTGATTAGTATGTTTCACCTGGCCCTGATGTAAGCTCAGGGTATTTATTAGTATATTTCACATGACCTTCATGTAAGCTTAGAGTATTGATTAGTATGTTTCACCTGGCAGTTCGAGAGGTAGGGCACATGATCGGCATGTTTCACCTGACCGTACGAGAGTTAGGGCACATGATCGGAATGTTTCACCTGGCCGTACGAGAGTTAAGGCACATGATCGGCATGTTTCACCTGGCCGTACGAGAGTTAGGGCACATGATCGGCATGTTTCACCTGACCGTACGAGAGTTAGGGCTCATTCCTTTTCTGTACAGGTTGTATTAGATGTTATGCATGTGTTGCTCCATTTGACCGACCGAGGCAAGACGAAGCAACCAGTTAGTGAAGGTCTTCAGCCAGGATGTGATACTCGTAGTGACCATTTCTTCTTGCAGTCTTCTTTGGTCTCTCTCCCCATGCCTACGACCATCACAACAACTAACCTCCCACAGAAAGTCTGGGCCAAAGCATTTTTAGTGCTCTTCCTGTGCAAGTTATAACACTTTGCTTTCCTTGTTGAGATTAGCATCTCTCATCAGAACTGAATTTAAATGTCTTTTACAACATGATGTGTCGAGGTGTGACAGCCCTATTCTATTCTGTACAGTATGGACCCGATAACCTGCTCTGGCTTTAGTCATCATTTGTCAAAAAATAAACATTCAGAAATAGTTCAATTAGTACATTCATGTATCAATATATAAGTGTTTACAAAGATCACAAGTTTCTTTTCTGTTTTCATTAAATGAACTTTTGTGTATTTCTGTTTACAAACGACTGACTTTTCAATACTTCAACTTTTTTTTTTCTCATTTTTGTTCTTCTTCTTCATCAGCTTCTTCTTCTTTTTGTTTTTCTTGTGCTTCTTCTTCTTCTTCTTCTTCTTCTTCTTCTTCTTCTTCTTTTTCTTCTGCATCTTTTTTCTTCTCCTCTCATCCATGACAGAGGCTATTAATTATATTATACTTTTTAGAGCTTTCTTTCAAATGGAAACTCCTGCTCCGAAATTGTATTGTCTGTGTGAATGTCATGAAGTGAAATTGTATTAATTAGAGAGTCATCTATGCTACGTGGTTACACAGTGATGTTAGACAACTCTTTCTGCTTACTAAAATTCAGTAATTGCTTGAGTTGTCACGTTCATACATTTACCTGTTAGTAGAACCACGATAAATATTTGACGTTTCTTCATGTTGATATACTTGGCCTTACAGAACAACGGGTCTTCAAATAAAACCTCCAATCAAGAAAATATGTTCTGTATTTCAAGTTGTTGACATAATCTCAACATCCACATGCTAGCCTGTTTTAATGTACATTGATATTACGTAACAGAGTCAAGGACCTAGGATATTAAATGGCATCTTAGATGTCAACAAACAGCTAAGGTCAGCTCGCTCTAAAGAGAATGATATATTTCTGAGAAGCCCTTCTAAAGGAGATTTTGCGTTATATTGGGTTTTCCATAATCCGGTCGTGTCGGGAAGATCCGTTCACCGGACTTGCTATGAACATGCGAAAGTTAACAAATTGCCGGGAAATTACAGATCGTGACTGAACAGACACACACAACTAACAAGAGGGTTTACATATATGTTTTAGCAGAAGTGGTAGTGGTAGCGGTAGTAGTAATAATATTAGCAGCTGTAGTATTAGAAGTGATAGCAGCAGTAGTTGGAGTAGCAGTAGTAGTAGTAATAGTATAGTCCGTCTTTTAATTCATAAACAAGGTCACAACCAATTTTCTATAAAACTGCATGTAAAATCAAAATGATATTTTGCATGCAGCATTAGAATATTCATGACGTAAAGTAATCATGTTTTTCTCTAAGAAATTTGATGCATTTTGAAAAAAAACGTATTCATTAGGCTATATTAAAAGCAGCCTCACTGAATTGGACATCATCTTAACATATTTACGGTACACAGTCGTGCTGTTTTAAACATAGATGTTTTGACATTCAAATAAGCTGAGTTAAAAACAATTTCCTGATTTTTCCGTGCGCAAATTAGACATTTTGTTGAATGCGGTAAAACAACCAAGATCATTCATGTGAAACTGTCGTTCAGTTATAGGTGTATCACGATATTATAGTTCGTGGGGTTATTATTATGACATTTAGTTGTTTTCACAAAACTTAACATTGAAATCAATTTCAAAATGAGTTAGAAGTGTATATTTATAACAATGCAGAGGGTTGCCGTATTACAATAACAGTTTTTCCGCATGGAATCTAAGTTGGGTCATTTAAATTGCGATATTCATGACCCAGAGAAACGAACGCAATTGGTGCTCAGTCTGGATAGATCATCCTTTTACCCTTGGATTGGGCAGGAATCAGAGTGCACTCATATCAAACAAGGTTTAAGGGTACGGCGTTGGATAGTGATTAAGTGACACTGTTCACAATCCGACAGGGCTGGATTCACTCCTCATCATATAACCGGACACCCTGGGAAGCAAACCCTTATAAAATGCACAAGGAAGCAGACACTTATATAAAATCCATGCAGAATTTGGATGCATTGAGCTGACAGACGCAAACATAAAAACATAGTGAAACACACATCGCCTTGTAGAATAAATAAATAAGAGAGCGCAACAAATATATATATATATATATATATCAAGCAAGGTAGGTAAAGGAATTTTGATGATTTCGACAGAGATGTCATAAAACGGGATATTTTGAATCTGTTGACGAAAGATCAACTTGTTACCCTCCGGAAACTAAAATTAACATTGCAATTCGACTAAAGTATGCAATTTCCATAAGTACTCTTTGGAAAATTGTAAGAGCCGCCGGCTTTACATTCAGGAAAACTTCAGGCGACAGGAATATTATATAGGAAAAGCCACATTTGATTGCTGTCAGAAGCAAATACCTGAGACAGATACATGAACGGCGTAGGCAAGTCTGTGATATTGTATACTTGGGCGAATGATTGGTCAATACTTACCACCCCGCCTATGGCAAAGACAGGCAATCAGTTTACCGTGAATAGAAAAGACAAATTGCAAGCAGCAAAGGGCAGCATCGTATTATAACGTATGCCGGAAGCAGTGAAAATTGACGTTTCCATGACGCCGAACTGATTTTCCAATCAAAAACTACCGACGGTAGAGACTACAACACTGAAATGAATGGACACATTTTCAGGCATTGGATGACGAATGATCTGCTTCCAATTCTGGATAGACCGTCATGCCTAATAATGGATAATGCATCCTATCACAATGTAGTATCAGAGGAAGACAGAGTACCAACTGCATCACATACAAAAGCTCAAATTATGACATGGCTAGCTAAGGAAAAAGTGAACTTTGACGAGGTCGGTCACACTTCTCTGCGACTACCTTCATATCATGCGCATCTAAACCATATATATGACGTGTGGGCTAAAGTCACAGGACAAGTTGCCGAAAAGAACAGGACATTTAAAATGTATGATGTTGAAGTGCTGACACGTGAGTACTTTTCAGAAATAGACATTCAGTTCTAGAAGAAGTGTGTTGAACATGTGCTCCGGGAAGAAGTAAAGTAATGGCAACGAGATGGATTACATTTTGTCCAGCCAGTAACAATTATCAACCTCTTTGAATCGACATATTCCGAATAATTAATATACTCTTTTGTGGTCATACTGATTAGCAGACTTGGATGAATAAGCGTTTGTTTATTAAAACAAATAAGTGTACATACAATGACAACAAAGACATTTCAATATTCAATTGCTTTAATCAACATCAAATCTGCTGCGCAGTTGGTACAACGTTGAGGTCTAATGGTGACCGAAGGGCTGTATTAACTGTTGTATATTGGTGCCATTTTTACGATTGTACATAAAGGGCAACACAAAAAATCAATTGACTTATCAAGTCATTAAGGAGATACGCTTATGAACAAAATACGTCTAGAAATTAAGCTGTAAAATCTTTAAAAGGAATTTGCCGATGTGTAACATTCTTAGCATTTATGGACTAAATAATACCAATGTTTTAGCGTCATAGATATTACAAAGCTGCATCGGAAAAATCATTTGGATCTAGCATGCAGTTTTGAAGAAAATTGCTACGGATAAAGTTCATGAGTTAAATTATGGACTTTAGTAGTAGTTGTTGTTGCACGAGTAGTAGTAGTTGTTGTAAGAGTAGTAGTTGTAGTGGTAATAGTAATAGTAGTAGAAATAGTAGTAGTAGTAGTAGTACTAGTAGTAGTAGTAGTAGTAACTGCAGCATCAGTAGCAGTAGTATTAGTAGTAGTAGTAGCAGTAGTAGTATTAGTATTAGTAGCAGCATCAGTAGTAGTAGTGGTAGTAGGACTATCAGCAGCAGTAGTAGTTGTAGTAATATTGATAGTGGTAGTAGTAGGTATAGTAATATTAATAGCAGTAACAGTAGTATCAGCAGCAGTGGTAGCAGCAATAGAAGTAGTAGTAGTAGTAGTAGTAGTAGTAGTAGTAGTAGTAATAGTAGTAGTAGCAGTGGTAGTATAAGCAGTTGTAGTAGAGGTAATTGAAGCAGCAGTAATTGTAGTAGTAGTAGTAAAAATGATAATAACAGTGGAAGCAGGAGTAGTAGTAGTAGCAGACATAGTAATAGCAGCAGCAGTAACAGTAGTAGTAGTAATATTAGTAGTAGCAGTAGTAACAGCAATAGCAGTAATAGTAGTAATATTAATAGCAGCAGTAGTAGCAGTAGGCAGTATTAGTAACAACAGCAGTAGTAGTATTAGTAGTAGTAGTAGTAGTAGTCGTATTGTTAGTAGTAATAGTAGTAGTAGTAGTGGTGGTAGTAATGATGATAGTAGTGGAAGTAGTTGTAGTAGTAGTAGTAGTAATAGTAGTAGTAGTAGTAATATTGGCAGTTGTAGTAATAGTAGTAGTAGTAATTGTGGTAATCGTTTAGGACAGTAAGAGAAGTGTAGTAACGTTTTCCCCTTTATATATTCAACGTGGACTAGACCAATCCCACCATGAGAAACTATTTGGATATTTGAAATAAACTATTTATGGCTGTAGAATGCACAAGAGCACCCAATAACCTATAATGAAGCAATTTGCGAAAGGAAAGTCTGGCAGGATCTTCACCGTAATAGGGATCCTGGGGTTCTCCAGTTCATTTCACTATTCGATGTATTTATGTGCAGGAATAGTCTGTACGGCCTGCGTAGCCTATAAGAAACTTCGTCTAGTTGTCAGTCCTATGCACTGTAACCTGTGTCGATTACACAAGGTGACTTGCGGCAAAACAACAGACCAAGTGACACAATTATTTTAATTGTTATTTTTAAAAAAAAGATAAAAGCACGGAATGTTACATATTTTAAAATATAATAAATGACAAGACAGTATGGTTTCTGAGCACAAAGAAAAGAATGAAATGACACTAGATAATCACTACACGATAATGGAATGACAATAGTTACGGACATACATATGTCACACAATAGGTGACATAATAAAACCGATTTAAAGAGAAGGTAAGACAAAAGTGCACATTTTTCACAATTTAGTTTAGAAGGTCTATCATGACCTTCGGTGGCCTGATGATGTGAAGAAAGGGACATTGCGATTGAACCCTACAAATTATGCCAGTAGACACAACTATGAAGATATATATATATATATGGTGATTCTAACTTTAAAGTTTTACTCTAACTGCCACATGAAATAGTATATTCAGTGCCTATCTAAAATAGCCACATGTATTTCAATCATAAACTTGGCCACCTGTCTCATGTTTTTTTCCTCACCATACAATTTATTCCTCAAACAAGCACATTTTGTTATCTTTTATGGACGTTACGGTTGGACTCAGTATTTTATCTACACACAGTTTATGTTTCAAATAAAACAAACAATAAGTAAGTAGCATGTCCTTTATAGAACGTGGCTTCTTACAGCCACCAACCTATTTGGTTGTTATACGTTTCTTGGCAAGTGTGCAGTACGGTAGGTTGCCATTTCTTTCGGTAGGTGGAAGAGCGAGACAAAAACCATGTCTGCCAAACTGGACACAAACGTGATTTGAACGGGGTGGGTTGGAATTTTGAAACGAAGTAATTGCGGCTTGACTCATGTTTCTGTTGTTTTCATACATATTAGCCCTTATATTATTTAAGAGGGTCAGGATGTCACTTATGTTCCTATTGTCCAAAATATGCTCTCATGTTTGGTTGTTCTTATTCCTTCGCACACTCTATCTGTTTACTTTTTATCTTGACCTTTAATACCTCCGTAGCTTCACTACATTATATGTTGTATATTTGAACAAATAAAACTACATGTTCTCTTCAGATTGATTTAGGTTCGATCTAGAATACTAATTGGTAAACTACATCTGCTTGCCGTGAGCTGGTCTCATGGAAGCTCAGAAGCTGTTGATCAACCAATAAAAATATCCCGGTAATAATTGCGAAATGTTCTTGAAATTCAAGAGCCACAACGTTCATCGATGTCAATATTATTCAGTGCCATGCCACAGCTAACGAGTCCGAAGATTATAAAAGGCAACAGTTTTACGAGCCTCAAGAGATTCTTGACCCAGAGAAAAAGAAAGATATCTTAATATTTGAACAATGCTTAAGTAGGAGCTGACAACCTGTCTTGATTATGGAAAGTCAAAGGATGGAACAGATTAACGAAAATGGAGAAATATTGGCAGATGCCCTAGTGCTCTAAACAAATGATAATTAGAGAAATAATGCAACCACACAATAAGGTACATAAACGATGAACGTATGAAAAGCAATCACATTAAACCCAACACTAATAACAAAGAACCAATCATGTTAGGAGAAAAAGCGGTGGGCGTTGAAAGAAGTGGATACCTTTGCCTTTTTGGACAACACAATTGACACATCAAGAGGTACATGTGTACATGTGTACATGTGTAGATGTGTACATGTGTAGATGTAAAGACGAAAATTGGAAAAGCAGGAGTGGCATTCCTGGCGCTAAACAACTTATGGAGATCCAGAGAAGTCCAAATTAACACCGAAGTTAGAATATTCAGCGCCAGTGTAAAGTCGGTGCTGCTGTATGGGACGGAAATATGGAGAACGACCAAGGCCATACGGCATACAACAAAGACTCCAGTACTTCGTTAACAGATGCATACGAAGGATAATAAGCTGATCACAGGACATGGTGAGGAGTGAAGACCTATGGGAAACGAGTCAACAAAAACAACCAGAACAGCAAATTATGCGAAGACAATATGGTTAGATAAGACATACGCTAGGGAAGACACGTCCACATAGCCATACAGGCTCTTACATGAAATCACCAAAGGTAGAGAAAGATAGGTCAACCCGAAAATACACGAAGAAGAGAATGTGATAAGAAAGTAAGATTCAATGATTACACACGGAGACAGGCGGGTACAACATCCCAAGGAAAACTTTTGCCAGCACTGCCAAATACAGAGTACATACCCTATTCTGCTGGGCAAGTTAAATATAAAAAGGGCACCAACAAAATCTAGAAGAATCTGTAAAATGTAGCTCTAGTAAAATTAGTATTGGTAGTAAAATTAGTATTTGTTATACAAGCAGCAGAAAGTGGACATCCCACAAACTTACTACTAACTACCAAATAAAAGTCTGTAAAGAAAACAATGGAAGATACGATACAGTACACTTCAAGGAACGATCAGCTTTTGTTTCTGACATCAGGCATTGATCTGTCTGATTGATTATATGTGTTCCAGTAATCTAGTCCCATGGGGAAGTGACTTAACACCTACTGAACATAAACAGCTGGTTTTGTTGCTGTGTTGGGATACAAGCGTACCATGTTCTCAGGTGACGACATGTGAGTGGTCAGGAAGACCGAAACTAGCTCACAAACACAAATGCTGGGAAATACCTGCTGTCGACATTGCTAATACAAACATGTACATCCAAACATTCCAGTTGAAACATAAAGACAAAACATAGGCAGTAAATTCATACCAACTCTCTGTTTTCAGCCTCAAACATCGACACTTAACAATGCACAAGAACAACATATTACAACATTTCAAATGAGATGTTTGTTGAAAGTGGTTAGGTTCACTAGAATAGTCAGAAGTTAGTTATCTGAAAAAAAGATAGCTTTTAGTAGCTGTATATGCGTGATATAAAGTAGACAGATAGAGCATGGAATAGTTTGAAGTATGAGGAAAGTCACTATCTGGCAAAAGTGGGAGCATCGAAATGCGGGAGCTACAATAGACAGACAGAGCATTACATAGTTTGAAGTATGAGGAAAGTCACTATCTGGCAAAAGTAGGAGCATCGTAATGCGGGAGTTACTCTAGACAGACAGAGCATTACATAGTTTGAAGTATGAGGAAAGTCACTATTTGGCAAAAGTGGGAGCATCGTAATGCGGGAGTTACTCTAGACAGACAGAGCATTACATAGTTTGAAGTATGAGGAAAGTCACTATTTGGCAAATGTGGGAGCATCGTAATGCGGGAGTTACTCTAGACAGACAGAGCATTACATAGTTTGAAGTATGAGGAAAGTCACTATCTGGCAAAAGTGGGAGCATCGTAATGCGGGAGTTACTCTAGACAGACAGAGCATTACATAGTTTGAAGTATGAGGAAAGTCACTATCTGGCAAAAGTGGGAGCATCGTAATGCGGGAGTTACTCTAGACAGACAGAGCATTACATAGTTTGAAGTATGAGGAAAGTCACTATCTGGAAAAAGTGGGAGTATCGTAATGCGGGAGTTACTCTAGACAGACAGAGCATTACATAGTTTGAAGTATGAGGAAAGTCACTATCTGGCAAAAGTGGAAGCATCGTAATGCGGGAGTTACTCTAGACAGACAGAGCATTACATAGTTTGAAGTATGAGGAAAGTCACTATTTGGCAAAAGTGAGAGCATCGTAATGCGGGAGTTACTCTAGACAGACAGAGCATTACATAGTTTGAAGTATGAGGAAAGTCACTATCTGGCAAAAGTGGGAGTATCGTAATGCGGGAGTTACTCTAGACAGACAGAGCATTACATAGTTTGAAGTATGAGGAAAGTCACTATTTGGCAAAAGTGAGAGCATCGTAATGCGGGAGTTACTCTAGACAGACAGAGCATTACATAGTTTGAAGTATGAGGAAAGTCACTATCTGGCAAAAGTGGGAGTATCGTAATGCGGGAGTTACTCTAGACAGACAGAGCATTACATAGTTTGAAGTATGAGGAAAGTCACTATCTGGCAAAAGTGGGAGTATCGTAATGCGGGAGTTACTCTAGACAGACAGAGCATTACATAGTTTGATGTGTGACAAGAATAACTTCAAACCATTGTCATTTTATGACGTCAGAAAGAAGGGTTTGAGAGAATGAAGAAGGCAAATGAAAAATGAATTATCAGTGCTTAGACTGGAAGGCATGACTTTACATACAGCAGCAGTCACAGAGACGAAATAAGACAGAAGTCACAATTTCCCAGGACATCAACATGTGGACAGATAAGATATTTAAATGAGTACAAACAATAGTATCAATATTGTAGTGTCACAGCCCGAACATGTTTATTAAAGTGTGCCCGTTAGTTAAAAGAGATTTGCAAATGTACTGAAGGTGAGTCTTGGATAATGTAGCTGAGCTAATGTGTTAGTTTGTTTAATTGTCATTTACTCCAGCATGGAGGAATTAACTGTTGTGTCTTGGGGGCTGGTCGGGCAATGACGAACTGGGGGCAAATATAGAAATGTTAGTTTGACCTTCTAGTTGACCTTGAGCATTCTGCTGAGAGGGAGACGGGAGTTTTTGTCCTTGAACCGTTTGATCTGGTGCTATCAACTGAGCAGGGTATGGAAGGTCATGGCTAGAGTTTGTTTGACCTTGGAAAATTTGTTGAGCTGGAGTAGAGTTTTTACCTTGACTTGTTTGACCTTGAATGTTTTGTTGAGGTAGAAGACCGTGACCTTGATTTGGTTTACCCTGGAAGTCTTGTTGAAGAGTAGGTGGCATGTTCTGGCCTTGAGCTGTTTGGCTTTGGATATTTTGTTGAGGTGGAGTCTGTTGATTCTGGCCTTGATTGACTTGACCTTGGAAGTTTTGTTGAGGAAGATTCGGATTATTCTGGCCTTGGGCTGCTTGACTTTGAGAGTTTTGTTGAGGATTTTGTAAGTTCTGACCTTGAACTATTGGACCTTGTCCGCTCTGTTGAACAGGGGGCTGTATATACTGCGGTTGACCTGCACCTTGCACTTGTTGACCTTGAACCCCTTGAACTTGAAAAACTTGACCAGCTGCTGTCCTAAACAAGAAGGGTGCCTGCTGGAAATCCGGCTGTGGTGCGGTTTGCACTGGCTGACCAGAGGAGACAGGCTGCCCGCCCTGATTTGGAGAGAAGGTCAAGGTTACTCAACACTTTCTAGCGCGATAATCAATTGAACAAATGACTTCCTGAATCTGGGAAATGTAGCCCTAGTAAAATTAGTGTTAGTGGTAAAATTAGTATTAGTGATAAAATTAGTGTTAGTGGTAAAATTAGTATTAGTGATAAAATTAGTATTAGTGGTAAAATTAGTATTAGTGGTAAAATTGGTATTAGTGGTAAAATTGGTATTAGTGGTAAAATTAGTATTAGTGGTAAAATTAGTATTAGTGGTAAAATTAGTATTAGTGGTAAAATAAGTATTAGTGGTAAAATTAGTATTAGTGGTAAAATTGGTATTAGTGGTAAAATTAGTATTAGTGGTAAAATTAGTATTAGTGGTAAAATTGGTATTAGTGGTAAAATTGGTATTAGTGGTAAAATTAGTATTAGTGGTAAAATTAGTATTAGTGGTAAAATTAGTATTAGTGGTAAAATAAGTATTAGTGGTAAAATTAGTATTAGTGGTAAAATTGGTATTAGTGGTAAAATTTGTATTAGTGTTAAAATTGGTATTAGTGGTAAAATTAGTATTAGTGGTAAAATTGGTATTAGTGGTAAAATTAGTATTAGTGGTAAAATTAGTATTAGTGGTAAAATTAGTATTAGTGGTAAAATTAGTATTGGTTATAAAATTAGTATTAGTAATAAAATGAGTATTAAGGAAAAAATATGTATTAGTAGTAAAATTAGTATTAGTGGTAAAACAAGTATAAGTTGTACAGTTAGTATAAGCAGTGCTTACAGTTGCAGTAGTATTTGTTATTGTAGAAATAGTACTACTTGAGTGAATTGTGTATGTTGTTGTAATAGAAGTAGTAGCAGAGGTAGTAAATGTCATATATAGTGCACTCGATGTGTTTTTAGTGGCGCAAGTAGTGATGGTAATTGCATTATTAGTTTTACAAATAATACTACTTGTGTTAGTAGCAGAAGCATTAGCACAGTAGCAGTAGTAGTAATAGCAGTAGTAGCAGTAGAAGTAGTAGTAGTAGTAGTAGTAGTAGCAGTATTAGTGGTAGCAGTAGTAGTAGAAGTAATAGTAGTATTAATAGTGATGGCCATAGTAGAAGCAGTTGTAGCAGTAGCAACAACAATATTAATATTAGTAGCATTATCGACAGTAGCAACAGTAGCAGTAGTAGTAGTAGTAGTAGTAGTAGCACCAATAAGAGAAGCAATAGTAGTAGTTGCAGTAGTAGCTGTAGTAGTAGCAGTAGAAGCAGTAGCAGCTGCAGTAGTAGTAGTAGTAGTAGTAGTAGTAGTAGTAGTTGTTGTTGTCTTAATAGTTGTTTCAGTTATAGTTGTAATAGTAGTAGTAATAACAGTATCAGCAATAGTTGTAGTAATAGAAGTAGTAGTTGCAGTAGTAGTATTAGTAGCAGTAGTAGTAGTAACCGACGAAACAACATAGACAGTGGCATAAGCAGCACCAGTCGCAACAACAGAGACAGTGTTATGAGCAGTATCAGCCGCAACATCAGAGACAGTGGTATGAGCAGTACCAGCCGCAACAACAGAGACAGTGTTATGAGCAGTATCAGCCGCAACAACAGAGACAGTGTTATGAGCAGTATCAGTCGCAACAACAGAGACAGTGTTATGAGCAGTATCAGCCGCAACATCAGAGACAGTGGTATGAGCAGTATCAGCCGCAACAACAGAGACAGTGGTATGAGCAGTATCAGCCGCAACAACAGAGACAGTGTTATGAGCAGAATCAGCACCAACAACAGAGACAGTGTTATGAGCAGTATCAGCACCAACAACAGAGACAGTGGTAGTCCACAGTTCAGAAAGGTGTTCATTTTGACTATGAAAGATTTCATTGTTTACCATTATAAAAATAAACAAATAAGTGCTATAGGGAAGAACACTCAATTGGGACACAGATTACCTGGGAAGCAGTTTGTCCTGTCACCGAGAGCTGACCACCATTGTAAACTTGATTGTTATTTGAGGCGGGGCTAGCGGCAACGTGGACCACCCTAATTTCTACCTCTCTGTCCTGCTGAGCCTGAAACAGGGGCCATACATTTGATTAAGACTTGGAATGCAAGTGCAAAATTAAAATCCTTTGTTCCATACATACACAGATACACACACACACACACACACACACACACACACACACACACACACGCACACGCACTCGCAAGCGCACGCGCACGCACACGCACACGCACACGCACACGCGCACGCGCACACGCACACGCACACGCACACACACACACACACACACACACGTGCTCACACACACACACACTCACATTTTCGCATTTATTTCCGAAATAGACCCGGTGGACCTCTTCAGTCTGTTCTCGTCCTTCGCTCTAATATAATCACATATATTTCTCTCAAAAGCTAGTTGGTCATTATCAAGTTTCTTCTATCGCCTTACAGTCTTGCAAGTGGTTGGGAAAGGCCACATTGTCAATCTGCTCCTCTTGTGGAGCCGGCAGACCTAAGAACGTGCTCCACCGTTGGTTTATTCTTCTCACGTAGGTTGATTGTTGCTATGACGACAATATCGTTTAAACGGCTAAGGTGTAAAGAACTGGCAGTGAAGAGAAATCAGGCTCAGGTGAAACATGCTGATCAAGACTCTACATCACATCCTTGTGCATGCACATGGAGACCGGCTTTGTTACTGCAGTCTGGACAACGAGGTGGGGTTCGACATTGTAATCCCTATAGTAGTGAGCTAACTAGAGAGCCTTACATCGAACCTGGAGGACCCTGTTATCCTTCTTAAGTTCCCATCAAGGTGTGTAATGAGTCTCTATAACACGTTTCAACGAAACGTCGTCAGGAGGAATCCAGCTCAGTACAAGTAGCTTCGAACTACAACACCAACACCATAGAAGACTGCCTAACCATTAATTTTGCCAACTTTTGTTAATCCGCACACACGCCTCTATTGCCTGTACTATTCTGTTCAACGCCTCACTTTTTGATCTTTCATCGCTGACAACTGAGCCCAGATATTTAAAACTGACGACAATTTCCAGTTTCTAACCATTAGCTTTTACGCCACTGCTGAAGCCCTTAGAGTTGTTGATCATTAATTGTGTCTTTCCAGAGTTAATCTCCATACCATTGTCAAGAGCTGTTTCATTTAGTTTAGCCCTCTGGGGAACTAAGACGCTAAGTCCATTCAGGCACGAAATACTGACCAGTACGTCGCCTCAGGACCGAGACTACAATCTCTCTTCCATGTAGCGTTCCCTGGAAACAGGCTGTTTTCAAGGCAGCCTAGCTGACGAGACGTGGATCGATGTGATCACCGTAGCAGTGAGCGCGACGCAGATGAAGCCACGCATAGCAGAACTGCCTGGAGGACCGCGGTCCACCTTCATCAGCATGCTCGGGACGTGAGGAAAGCTACTACAACACGCAACTTAACGTCCTTTTCGGGGCGCACAAAAGAGTAATCTTACTCATTGAGGGCATTAAACTACAACAACAACAGCTTCGCCCTCTGAACCGTACATCTATCTTTGAAAGAAACATCTAGAAATAAAATCACATAAATGAAATTATGGAATACAGGTGTGAAATGCACGTTTCATATGAAATTAATGAAGCAGATGATTGTGTGGTGTGTACGAATGTATGTATATGTATGTATGTATATATGTATGTATGTATGTATGTATGTATGTATGTATGTATGTATGTATGAATGTATGTGTGTGTGTATGTATGTGTGTGTGTATATATATATATATATATATATATATATATATATATATTATATATATATATATATATATATTATATATTTATATATATATATATATATATACAAGAGCTGTTCAAGTTATACGGGAACTTTTTTCTTTAAGAAACATTTTTTTTTTCAAGTAGTCAAAATGCCATTTTTTTTCGAAATAATCTGCTGGAACGTTATCCCAGGTTTTAAGAAATACTTGAACAGCTTCAGGGCAGAACGATCTGTCAGTAAGTTTGAAACCATCCAGGACAGCCTTTTTCACTTCGTCATTAGTGCTTAAATGCTGAACTCCTAGAAATTCTATTAGGAGTCGCAAGTAGGATTAAATAATTTAGAGAGAGGTCTGGGCTGTTAGGTGGATGTAGCAACACCTTCTAGCCGAGGTACTGCAGATGGCACATGTTGCGTTGAGCCTTATGAGATTGATCAGTCCTTAACTCTTCTGACGGTCAAAAGTTGGAAGCTGCCTTTCCACACAACGCACACTAACCTTGAGAAAATGCAAATGTTCATGAAAAATAATGTGTACCGTACTCAGAGAAAGACTTGTCTCGGTTATTCGTCGATTTTCAAGGATAAGGCGTTCCACAATATGAATATTCACAGGAATGACTGGGGGGGGGGGGAGGGGGGGCGGGTTTGAGAGTCACCTTTTCTATACTGTTTACCTTATTCAGTTGTCTTACTGCGTCTGAGTGTCTCATTCTCGTATTGTGGTTGCAGTCTTTTATAAATTTTGACAGGTTTGACGCTTTCTTTCACAAGAAACCATATCACAAAACGCTGTTCTATACATATACTGTAAGTGTTGTCCGTCATTTTCATTTACCTGACACGTGACTGGCCCATGACATTCAAACAAGTGCCCCTAACTAATGATAATAGCTCAAGTACGATGTAACCCACTCAGGTAGAGCCAGAACAAGAAGTCTCGGTTTGATTTAATCGTTCCTCGTAGGATAGTGTTTCTAGCTTAGATCTTCAATCGAACCGATAAATCTACTTCGCGCACAGAAAGCTTTTAGCCTAAGTAATGGTAGGGTGTGCTCTGCCATGAGTTGGAAAGTCTACTTTCCTATATGAGGCCTTTAGAGTGTAGATGTGAATAAAGAGACCAACAATGATAAGCAATATAATGAGTCATTACTTGAGGAGGTCGTAGATAGTGTGGAACAGCTGGTGCTTGAAATCTTTGCAGCTGTAGAGGACAGTCCACCTCTGTTTCTGGCCTGTCAGAAAGAGAAAACTGATTGGATTTGTGAAATTGATTATGAATACTGGGTCATGTCAGGACAAGAATAGTTGTATGCCGCGTAATTAGTATTAAAAGGGAGGTATATATCCGATCCACATGTTGACATGTCGCATGTTTAAGGAATCTTAAATACTCAAATTAAAGACATTTGTTCTGTAACAGACATCTGGGAGGATGTGTTCATTTTACACTTCATTTTACTATTCTTCAGCTTTTTATGATGTATAATGGCCAGCTAACTTTTTTTCAGCTGCCTTTCCTTATCTAATAGTAAGTCTGGTACCAGTTTACATGTTGGCCAATTAGAGTGTGTAGATTGCAGAACTTCAACCAGGTGCCTGCGGCGTTAGAAGCGAGCGCTAAACCGCTATTCCTCGGATCAGTTTACCTTTCTGCAGGAACATTTATTAAAATTGTGACTGAGTTAGTAAATGTGGAACACGAAAATGGTATAATCTACTACATTAATTCTATAACATGTGTCTGTCAATTTGTTTATTCGCGTTTACTGTGTAGATTTGATTGGCTGATGATTCTAGTCTAGGTTAAAGTGGTCTTGGGCCGAGCCCTAATAAATGTGTTACACAATTTTCTGTTTAAATATGATTTAAACGTTTATCAATACATTGCATTTCAACACGACGTCCTTTTCAGATAACGTCAGAAAATGCACTCTTCCGGGGAAAGGAGATGGTTGAGGGAGAAGGGAACAGCTGTTGAAGTGAATGATTGAAAAGGTTGGAGTGGGGAGGGAGAGAGAGACGGACATGCTATGAAGGCGTAAGAAGTGGTGGGGAAAGCGGGGGGGGGGGTGGAATGGAGCTATTGAGGGAGTATGTGATGGGTGGACTGGGGGAAGAGCAAAACCGCTGGGTGGAACCAGATGGGTGGGTTGAGGTAGAAAGCGATAGGCGAGTTGGAGAGAGAGGGTAATCTGAGGTTTGATGGAGCAAGAAACGAGCGGGTTGAGAGGGGGATGTGGGTTCAGGGAGGGGAAGTGATGGACAGATTACAGGACGAGGAAAGAGTGCAATGGAGATGGAAGGTAAAGGAGCGTAGCAGTAAGGGGGATAGTCTTTCATTGTTTAACTTCTGTCATCAAGTGCAGTTCCACTGAGGAGCACATATGTTCTTTACGGGTGTCTAGTATTGTGTGCTCTGGTAAATACGCGTGGAGCGTAAAACCCAGACATAATAATATGTTCTAGAATTGGGTCAATGCGTTTAGTTCACTGTGATCAGAGCGAATCAGTTCACCAGTAATTCTGTAAACACCTGAAGCACAAAAGCATTCCTACTTGGTTTTCAAGTGTTTGAGTCAATACAAGAACAGCCAAGATCTAATTATTTCATTTATTAGAGATATGAGATTTACATTAAATTTATGTTTTTAAAATATTTTTCTCAACTTTACACTTTCTTCTTCCTTTAATCTACCTCACTCACTATTTCTCATTCTCAAAACTTTTCTTCCTCCCCTTTTTCCTTACGTATCTTTTCCAAATTTCCTTGTTAATTTGAATTGAAATATAAAAATTGTACCACGTGTAAAAATGTATTCCAATTTGTATTTCACAAAAGATAAATAAACGTCCTTTGACATAAAAAACAAACATGTTCCGTGATTGAATAAACTATCATTTAATAGAAACGTATGGGCTACAAAACACATACTTCCTAATCCAACTGACGACGTATGTACACAAATTCATTCGTTCTTTGATTACAACAGCAACAACAGAAATCCCTTTCTTGTTTGATCTGGACGTGTCACTACCTTAGTTGTTAGTTTGACCAAACATTATGTATCTACCAGGCCTGTTCTTTTATTTATAGAAGTTGAACCATCTGATGATTTAATATAAAAAAGATTGGAATTTTAAGCTTCATATTCCTTCAGTGAAACGAAAACTAGGTGATAATCATTGTCCTAATATCGTAGAGAGCCGAACACTTAAAGAGATTATCGTCAACGGTTTCGTATGGATGTGTACACTGCTGGCAGTCTGGCGTGTGTTGCTGTTGGAATCTGTTCAGGTGATTGTTAAGTGAGATAACATAGGCTGTCATCCGGAAGATGGTGCTCTAATCCCATCTTGTGAGATGATTGACGCTGTCTTTCAGATGAGGGATTATCATTTTGTGCTGGGATTCCTACTTGTGAGATGATTGATGCCGTCTTTAAGATGAGGGATTATAATTTTGTGCTGGGATGCCTACTTGTGAGATGATTGATGCCGTCTTTAAGATGAGGGATTATCATTTTGTGCTGGAATCCCTACTTGTGAGATGATTGATGCCGTCTTTAAGATGAGGGATTATAATTTTGTGCTGGGATTCCTACTTGTGAGATGATTGATGCCGTCTTTAAGATGAGGGATTATCATTTTGTGCTGGGATTCTTACTTGTGAGATGATTATTGCTGCTTTTAGGATTAGGGTTTCCCACATGTCTGTAAGGAGACAACGTGGCCTAGACTTGAAACGTCGATTTCACAATCCCATCATGCCGGGTACGAATCCGCCCATGTACAGTTTGGCAGAAATTCGATTTGTTTCTTGGTGCGATCGATTCTTCGTGAATGTAAATTAAAGACCACCTACCGAACTGTACGCATGCCAAGAAACTTTTAACAGCCAAACAGGTTGGCAGTTGTAAGAAGTGACCTTCTTCAAAGGGCATGCTACTTACATTTTATGTCTGATTACGCATCATCCAAATTTCTTCAGGCTGATCTGTTGATCCACGTTTCCTTGTTTGCTGTTTCAAGAGTTATTTGACTGTTTGAAGAGTTTGTGTAGTGTGAATGTTCGTTATTGCGTTCAATTCCTTCTTTGCTAATTGTGCTGCCCATTCGTTTGAATAAAACTGGATTCAGGTGTGCCTTTGCTTGACTATCTGTTCTATTGTTTCTGAGTGTATGTTTTTCGACTGCAGTAACACTTGTCTTCACAACTGCTGCTACTTTTATCATACGTTGTTCTCACTGCTGATAACTGGAGCTTATGTGATAAGAAACTCAAGCAGAGAATTACAGCATGAGAGAATTCGGTCAAAAGAACGCGTCAATGCCAGTATGAAGGTAGCTGTACATAGCTGATCCCCTCTTCCTACCAACTGTTGGGTCTTACCTGCATCTTGATCTGTCAAAGTGGAAGGCCTGGCCGAGGGGACATCTAAGACTGTACTGGCGGTTCCTGTAGCAACGATAGAAAGCGACGCAGCTGTCAGAGGCGGGGTCTGGGATGTCTTCCAGGGCTGCTCCACAGCCCCCTGTGTAAGCCTGGCCCTGTGCAGGGACGTGTACAAGAACTGAAACTGTGGAAGGAGATAGTGTAGTCTAGTACTGATGGGGATAAAGATGATGGGGATCGTGATTATCATGGTGATGATGATGGTGATGATGATGATGATGATGGTGGTGTTCATGATGATGGAAAAGATAATGATAATGGTAATGATAATACGGATAGTAATGACGGCGATGATGATGGTTGGGAGACATGATGGTGATAATGATGGTGCTGATGATGGGGAATGATGATGGTGCTGATGATGGGGAATGATGATGGTGCTGATGACGAGAACAGTTCTATATATAAAGAGGACGGCGTGGGCTAGTGGTTAAGTGACACGGCCCACAATTCGACGGTGCTGTGTTCGATTCCCATCACAGTACCAGCCGTTACCCTTGAAAAGTAAACTCTTAGAAAATGCAGGAGGAAGAAGACCCTTACATCAAATGAATGCAGAAGTAGGATGCTCTGGACCGACAGGCGCAACATAAAAACACAGTGCAACGGACTCCGCCTTGGGGAATAAATAAATAAGACGAGCGCAAAAAAAAATAACTACACACACACACACACATATATATATATCTGGTGTTTGTAGTTTTAGTAATGATAAAAAGGTGGTGGTGTTAGTAGTGATAATGGTAATGTTGAATATGTAGTGATGATAACGTGATGATGATGGTTGTGGTAACGATGTATGTGTTGATAGTGATGCCAGTGATGGAGGTGATAGTAGTGTAATGACGATACTGATGATTATAATAGAAATAATAAGTGACAAGTGACTTTAAGATGTAGTATGAAGCAATTATGTCAGCATGTGACGTAACTATCTTAGAGATCAGAGCAGTCATCACGACGTACCTATGTGAAGAACACAGAAACAAACGCACCAAGTGATAGAAAATACAATGTTAGATACATGAATTTTTCTAATGAAAGATTCCTACAAGACGGTGAACCAACAGATTAGTTGTTCCAACTCCACTGACAAGAGAGACAGAAAGTCGTGGTGTAAACCTACCCAGAAGTACCAGCGTCAGGAAGTGCTCCATGACAGTAACCTTAAGTCGTAAACTTAGAAGTTTTCGGTAAACTGGATCGACTCTGGTATACAGTTATATACTGACTCTAAAAGCAGAGATAGGCTTACTTATATGATGTATGGACAAACAAATTCTTTAGTTTCAGGATTGTATGGCTTTGTATGGTGTAATTGTATGGCCACTAGAGCCAACTTCCTGACCAAAACAAGAGAATGATGACAATAGAACGAAGGCAAGAGTACGAGGCAAGAGAACAAAGACAGAAGAGGGTGGTGTTTACGACCAGTGAGGTTATTGTTCTACAAGGCGAAATTGCCTGTTGTAACACAAACCAATAGATGATCTTCCTCAGAAATCATTCATGTCATGATTACTTTAAAAAATGCACATTGTTTTACAAGAGAACAGCATGAACCGTGATGCTGGTCAATTAAAAAAAATTATTACCAGTGGTAAAAACAATGACTGGCGTTTTGACAAACAATTGTCTTTCTAGCGGTAGGTGTTGGCGTGTATGAGAAATGAGGAAGTCCTTTTATTGTGTGCGTGTCACGCAAGCAAGTTAGAATCTCTACGTTTTATCTGTCCGCTTTTGTCATTAGACCGCGGGAGAAGGTGCAATTTTCTTTCCTATATCACCTGTGTTGTCGTTCTGTTTTCAATTCTTGTGCTTATATTATTTTTTAACACCATCAATCCATGTTTTTATGGTCTCCATATGCTATTAAGACATGCTGCCCGGTTTTGTATGTTTGCCACGTTAGTTTTGGAGACATTCTTCTCGAATAACCTTCCCATTGGATGCTCTATCTGTCTGCATATGCCATGCATGGCGGTGTGCCTACTTTGTGTAAGAGGTTCATGCCTCTCAGGCGCCCACTTTATTTGTTACCATGTGGGAGACCGTGTGGTCTAGGGATTGTGAGCTTGCTTTTCAGATCCAACGTATCGGAATCCAATCACGTCGAGCCCTATTTGACAGACCGATCACCTCTTCTCCAAGTTGACCCAGTTGTAAACGAGTATCTGACAAAATAAAAGTAACATTTCAGAATCGCTTCGGGAGATTTATAGTTCTTTTATCTGCCATCGACACTGTCGCCAATAAAAACCGACTTAGTGCATTTGAGGGCGCTCAGGTGCACAGGTTAGTACACTGTCTTCCCAGCGTTTGATCGGGATTCGATTCCCAGTTAGCGCTCAATTTTTTATCCGTTGCAAAACGGTGCTTGGGTCGACCAGACTAGAAAACAAATATTTTAATTCCGTATGAAAATAACCTGGAAATTTAATGCGTGTTTAATTTTTTACTTTGAAACAAAGAAAATGAAGGTTCGTATTTAGATTTATTATTGCCCATTATTTCACTTTATTTTCTCTTGTCTGATGTTTATGTTTTCTGTAGTCTGTTGTATGTGTTTTCTGTTGTCTGAACTATACTTGTTCTGTTGTCTAGTGTATATATTTTCTGCTGTCTGATGTATTTGTTTTCTGTTGTCTAAACTATATGTTTCATGTTGTCTGATGCATACGTTTCATGCTGTCTGAAAATCTATGTTTCCTATTGTCTGATGTACATGTTTTCTGTTGTCTGATCTATATACTTTATGAAGTCTGAACTATATGTTTCATTCTGTCTAATGTATATGCTTCCTGCTGTCTCATGTAAATGTTTCCTGTTGTCTGATGTAAATGTTTCATACTGTCTGAACTATATGTGTCCTGTTATCTGGTGTATTTGTTTCATATTGTCTGATGTAAATGTTTCATGCTGTCTGAACTGTATGTTTCAAGCTGTCAGATGTTTTTGTGTTGGGCATAGACATAGATGGACTTGACAAACGTTGACAAACAACGACATTGCTGTATATATTAGCCAGCTAATGCCAATGACAGCAAGAAAACCAAAGTAGTTTTTCATAAAACAGGGATGAAAGTGCTAGAAAGATAATGTTTTAATGGTAAGACAAGGAAACAAGTATTATAGAGACAATAAAGTTACGATAAAATGGAGAAAGAAAGTGCTAGAGAGACAATGTGGTTATGATAGAGAAAGTAAGATAGGGTTAGAGAGACAATTTAGTTATGGCAGAGAAGGTAAGATAAGGTTAGAGAGACAATATTGTTATGACAGAGAAGGTAAGATAAGGCTAGAGAGACAATGTAGTTATGGCAGAGAAGGCAAGAAAGTTCCTGAAAGACAATGTAGTTATGAGAGAGACGGTAAGAAAATGATAGAGATATAATTTAAGTTATTACAGAGAAAGTAAAACTGTTGAAAAAATACTGTGAATAAGATAAGACCGAGAAATAGACTGCTAGACAAAAACTGCAGATATAAAGTGACGACAAAAAGAAAGGCAATGCAAGAGAAAATTAAATTAAATACCAAATAAGAATATTTTTTTGGAACAATGGAGATTTTATAAGAAGAACATCCACATCTTGCCTGACCTCTGTCTCTCCTTCCTTTCCCCAACTTCCTCACACAAGTCAACAGCCACATTTGATCATAGCCTAACCCTAGCAAGCATTAACTCTTTACGTACTTTTTCAAGTTTCTCCAGTTTGTTTTACTTTTGACAAGTGACACAATCATATAACCAAAACAACGATGCGAAATATGTCTAGAGAGAAAATAAGAATTCAAATAGGACGTTGTTCAAACATCTTTTGTCCAAGGCTCAGTAAACGGGATTGTTTAAATGGGCTGATCAACATCCTCGATGTTCGGAAAAGGAAATAGCTTCTTTAACATAACTAGCGAACAGCAAGTCATCATCTTCAGACTGAGAACTGGGCATTACAGACTCAAGGTCATCGTTACAAGAAAATGAGGAATGGGACAGATGACGTCTCCGTGTGGGGAGCATACCATAACCACGGAACACATCATACAAAGCTGCATGCTCATGCAGCAAAAGAGAGAACAATACTGGTCTCGTGAGACACATATGAGACAAAAGATGTATGATGATAAACCAGCTTTACAGAGAACGGTGTCCTTTGTAAGAGAAACCGGAAACGATGAACGAAGAAGAAGAAGAAGAAATTGGATCAGACGCGATGTTTGAGTTACATTGTTTATCAGTTTATGAACTTACAAACAGACAGACTGGGTAGGCACGTAGGCAGATAGACAGTTAAATAGACAGACAGACATATAGATATACAGACATTATGATACACATTTAGAAATCCACATACATGTAGAAACACTTCCACACAACTTGACTAATAGACAACAATACATGTAGATATATACTCACTTACATACTTCAAGCTCATGTATATGCACACATACATACTCTCATACTTATATACATACATACATACATACTTATATACGTATGTACTTACAGTCATACGTACGTACGTACTTTAAATACATAATACATATATACATACATACATTCATACATACATATATAATACATATATACATACATACATACATGCATACGTACGTACATACACACATACATACATACATTCACACACACACATACACACACACACATACATACATACATACATACATACATACATACATACATACATACATACATACATGCATGCATGCATACATACATACATACATAAATAAATACATACTTGCATCATACATACATACATACATACACACAAACACATACACATACACACATACACATTGCACTAGAGCCAGGAGAACTACAGTATAACAACGCCTAGAATAACGAAAATATTACAACACCAACAAAAGCAATATAACAACCAAAAAAAACACTAACAACAATATAACAACAACACGATCAACAGCAATTTAATAATGACACGAAAAATACAAATTTCACAATCAGAGCAACAACACCATAACAACAACAACAACACTATTAAAAAAATAACAACAACAAATACAATACAAATTTAACCAAAATTCAACAACATCAACAACAGTTATAAAATAGCACGAAGAGACCTAACAATATAAAAAACAACAACAATATAACAACACAAATATCACAACAACACCAACTGCCTCATTTTGTCGATAACACAAAAATAGCAATATTTAACAACAGGACGAAAAGCAATATAAATTCATCAACCTAATACCTCCAAAGACAACACAGAAACTGACCACAATAACAACAACACCAAAACAACAGCATCAAAAACAATAGTATAATAAACCTAGATCAGGACCATTGTAACAACAATAAGAAAACCAATATAGCAAAATCAAGAACAGCAACAAGATAACAGCAAAAAACATCAATAGAACTACAACACAAATAACAACAACATAACAACAATAGAAACAGCATCGATATAAAACAAGGACAACCAAACTATAACAACAAAAACAACATCCCATCACCAAGAACAACAACAATTTAAAAACACGAACAACAATTTAAAATCACCAGCAGCTTCAACAGCAACAATATAACAACAATAAAAACTACAATAACATAGCAAAACTACAGAATAGCAGCAATATAACACCAACACCATGAACAACAACATTATAACAACACAAAGAACAACAGAATATAGCAGCAACTTTATATCTCCAATAATAACAATATAACAACTCCACCAATAACAACTTAACAACACGAAGAAAAACAATAAAACACTAAAAACACCAACAACAAAAATGGAACAACACATAGAGCAACAATATAATAACAACTCCAGTAACAACAATTTAGTAACAACACCACCAACAATTGCCTGCTAGAGTATGTGAAGCCACTCAATACCCCCTACACGTACTGCGAGTGTCCCATGGAAGAAAGATCAGGTTAGTTCTTGCATTCCAAGCATGTCGCAAATGTCAACCGGAAAGAGTTTTGAACATTCTAGCGCCCATGTGGCAGAGCGCTTGATTCTCACGGCTAAGGTACCAGGTAAATAGCTTATCTTAACACGCTCTAGTCAACTCAGTTGTTAATACGTACGTGACGTACAGTTTGTTAAGCCAAGGCAAGTTAGGGAATGCGAGTTAGAGAACTGGGCATCTCAATTTAAAAACTGTGAAAACGTGGTAAATGGAGACCAGCATTCACAGCACACAGCCGTGAGGGTCATTCACCTGACCTTAACATTCGAATGGCAATGTCAAATAAATTGCTACAGAACCGCTACTGTAATAGCACACGAAAGTAAGCACTTTCTTGATACAGACCTCCTGGAATGAGGATACACTATTCTTTATATAGCAAATTGAGACAAGAAGAGGAAAATACAAGTTGAGAGGTTAGCATTTGCGAGATAAATAATAATGGATGTGCATAAAAGGTACTAGACAAACAACAAACAAACACATAATAAGCAAGAAACGGTTAAATTTAAAAAAACACACACACATATACTCGAACAACAAGAATGTTAAGATCGTAGGTCATTAGCTACAGAAGCGCAGCGAAATGCCGTGGAATGCCCATTGTGAACATATAACGAAAATAGAAGTTCAAAAAGTGGTAATCTTCGCTCATTCTCCGTGGTTAAATAATATGAGAAATTAATACAATTTGACATGGGGAACCAAGACGCTGGTCCGGTCAGGAACAACATACTGTCCAGGACATTGTGTTAGGGTTAGGTACAGCATACTGACCAGGACATTGTGTCAGGGTTGGGTACGACATACTGACCAGGACATTGCGTCAGGGTTAGGTACAACATACTGACCAGGACATTGTGTTAGGGTTTAGGTACAGCATACTGACCAGGACATTGTGTCAGGGTTATGTACAACATACTGACCAGGACATTGTGTTAGGGTTAGGTACAACATACTGACTAGGGCATT